>JAGDQP010004401.1:42760-79881 GCA_022664845.1 Lepisma saccharinum
ATCTATCGCCGCATGAAGAGCACTCGCATTTATTAAACTGGAAAATTTAATGCTCTTGGTCACTACTTTTATTAAATTTCTTAATGCGTATATACATTTAAAAAAGATTTTAAAAAAGTTAATTTTCTTGAAAAAAAAAAACCTCAGTCCGGATGGTCGGCTGCTGGGATCGAACCCACGACCTTCTAGATGCTACGCAATCGCTCTATCACTGATTAGCTTTTCATGTATAGTTTCTTATACTCAATATTGCCTTCGGAATGATTACCTCTTGCTAGAGGATTGCGCTCTCCCTCTCTCTAGGTTTGTGCGGTATGAACATGAGTTTATAATTTCTAAACAGTCTTTAAATGCTGCTTAAACATGAAACTTAACTATGAAGTAACAACATATATAAATTAATAACCATCTCATAAATCAGTTAAACTTTGTAATAACATGGAATATAGATAAATTATTTCTCTCCTATCATTCAAGAAACTGTGTGAATATAAATATGATTTTGAAGAATATGATGGTTCTGTAAATCTGTAGTGGTTTACATACTACTTAGCAAAACATTGAGCTAGGAACGTTTCAGTTGAATGTTGATTTTACCGGTAATTCACGAAATATATTTACAATTGGCTTCAAAACATTATTGTATTGTTAATTTAATCTAGTACAGGAAACTACAGAAGAATTCAATTAACTGTGATGTTTGTTACGAATGCAAGAGTATTATGATTCCACTTTCTATCTGCCTCCGAGTTAGCACGCCTGTAATGAATTTTACAGCAAATCAGAATACAAAGAAATAAATAATATTGTAACTATTCAAGTAATTAAAATCCCTTACTGAGGGATGCAGTGAGAATGAGATATATAATCTAAGAATGGTAAAAGGGTGACATCAGTATTTGTTCGGAATGGTTTGCCATCTGTTATCAATCGGGTGCTATAGTGATAGAATTAGCAACTACTATGTTGTTGTTTTTTTTTTAAGAAAAAAGGTGTCATCCTGGTTCTTTTTATAGTTATGTCCCTGATTAATTAAGATAAAATGAATTTTATGGTCGGTATTACCACTATGCTTTACGCCCGTCCCGATACGGTCCCTGGTTAGTAATTGCGTTAACTTTCAAGGAGAATAAACGATTAATTTAATATGAATATTTTTAAGATGGTTCACGTTTCTTTCATGGATGTTTTCATATGTTATTGAGCCGTGTTGGTTCAGTGGTAGGACACTCACCTCTAGTGCTTGTAATTCTGGGTTCGATCGCAGCTCATACCATGTCGGTTTTGTGGATCGAAGAACACTGTGTGAGGGGGTTTCTTGGTGTTGTGCTGTTTCCTCCCACTTTTATTCATTCCATCTTCTCCAATCATCTGTACAGCCTTAACCAATGTTGTCTTAATGAATATTTCAAATTCATTTGATATTATGATAATGTTATCTGTGTAATGTTATTTGTGTAATGTTATAATTCGGTCATTTATAACATGAATGAATTTTAAGGTAAGAAAGAAACTCATAATTTTATATATTTCCGTCCACAGAAGTAGACATCTGCAATAGGCAATTGCTCTAAACCAGTGATTCCGCCAGCCCATACCCCTGTGAAGAGGCGTCACCCCCAAATCCTCGAGAGCACGCCCAACTTAAAAATTTTCACGAATAAAACTCCATACACCCTCCCAATTTTGACTTTGCACCGCCACCCCCAAACTGAAAATCTTGGCGTAATCACTGCTCTAAACAAGGTTAAACTTTTGTCTGAGTGCTATTCTTAGCAATTCTCTCCTGTCAGAGAAGATGATTTGTTTACAGAAAGACATCGGGAGACTATTTAAGTACAGCCTTCCCCGTAGTTCAAGATCACCTCCACGGTATGGGCACCTAGTTTTTGTCCCGTTTGCTCAATAGCCCAGAAACAACACTAAATACGATATGATCAACCGAACTCTCGCGGCGGATCTTCAAGATGCCCAAATTGCACCGAAAAATCATTTCTATACTCCCAGCCATGTCCACATGCAACGCTGCATCATCTCCAGGCCAAACAAACTACCCACGAAATCTTAAAATTATGGAAGAGCAAAGTTCATGAAAATATCCATCAACACACTTCAACAGTTTGGCAGCTGAGGAATGAAATCATGGAATGCTCCAAATAAACAACTGCCAAGATCCCGATCCAAATTGCAGCCGTCATTTGTTGTGAGTGTATGGAACTCGAGAGACAGATAACATGTGACCTAATGACTTTCAAACCTTCCCAGTTTCAAGTTAAAACTAGTTTGTAACATGCGGTCTGGAGCAGTTTATTTCGCAGATGGAACGTAGATTGTAGCAGCGACCTCATTTCGTTCCGGAAAGTAGGAGACCTGCCTGCATTACAGTGGCTACGTAACGCAAACTAAGGCCCGGGGCAAACGAACTTGATTGAGGCCCTTTCGGGAATACAATCGTGAGCGCAGAGCGCAGACTGCTACAGTGGGCCGTAATACTCATATCCTACTTCCTCGTTATTCCGAGTCTCGCGGGAAATTCTGATTCCCGCAAACGTCTCGTTCACTCGCTATAACCTATGAACGATAATGAATATTGAGATCAAAGGCGGACCATTATAAAGCACAAAGACTTTCATGTGACAGTTATTCAACGAGCATTTCATTGAACGACTTTTGTCAACAGATTGAGTTACAATTCTATATATATATACAGGGTGTCCCAGTCATATGCGCAAATACTTCGGGAGATGATTTGTCACACAAAAATATGAATAAAAGTTCCTATAATCATGGGTCCGATTTCGCTTCGCTTTGTTTCCAACTTGGAGCATAAAGTCGAACCCTAACAATGAGAAGAAAATAAATAATTCTCAATAAGTCATAAATGACAGATTGAATGAAAATTTCGTTTGCAGAAATTTGTTTTCTAATAACATAGTGGATATCAGGAGTGTAAACACGATGTTACCGGACTGTCAGTGTTGCCAACCTGATATAACATTTAAAATTTTCAAATGGCACTACATCGTGTTTTTGGGTATTTGGAATCCTCTAGTGATGATAAACAACGAAAAGCACACACCGCAGTATTGCAAACTATGAATCAGACAGTAAGATTGTCGCCATTTTATACAAACTATGTAATTTCTTAAAATAGTTCATCCATAGTTTGCAACATTACGGTGTGTGCTTTACGTACGTTGTTTATCATCACTAGATTATTCCAAATACCCAATAACACGACGTAGTGCCATTTGAAACTTTTAAACGTCGTATCAGGTTGGCAGCACTGACAGTACAGTGACATCGTGTTTTCACTCCTAATATCCACCGTGTTGATAGAAACAAATTTCTGCAAACAAATTTTTTATTCAACCCGTCGTTTATAACTTATTGAGAATTATTCATTTTCTTCCCATTGCTAGGATTAGGCTTCAAGTTGGAAACACTGTGTCTCCAAAACGAAGCGAAATCGGATCTATAATTATAGGAAATTTTATTCTTATTTTGGTGTGACATATCATCTCCGGAAGTATTTGCACACCCTGTATAGTCTGCCTATAATAAAAGGCATATTATGTTCTGTGTATATTCCGTACCTATGAGTGAAGGTCATCTACCAAATTGACTTCTTGCTGGTGCGTGGCAAACATTTTGAATAACGATGCAGGTACTGTACTCTGAAACTCAATTATATTTTCATGCACAACTGCAACACATGGCATGTTATTCTGTTATTTATGGATTATAAAATACATGAAATTATCTCAAATAAACGAAAATTAAGACAGTTACATATATATTTAAATCCCGAATTAAGATAATCCAAGATAAGCCTACGGGTTATAGATAAACTAATTATAGGTGACGAATTCGCATTGTCATTTTGCTCTTCACGCCACCTGGTTTCTGTTCAGCCAAACTAGAAACGAAGTAAGTCTAGTAAACCATGCGCAATATCTATGCTTTAAATCTCTTGCGAACCAATAAGATGTAGTATCAGATACTCAACTGGCAGTGTGCTTTCCTCCGTGTCGGACGCAGAAATATTCATTACATACTAGTATTATTTCATTCCTGGTTTTGCTGGACTGTCACCATGTGTGGCGTGATGTAATTTTTGACAAAACGGATTTTCCTTTCTATTCTTATTTTTCTCTATGACTTATATGCTATATGTCTTGCGCAAATGATCCAAAATAATATACGGACGACAAAGTACAAAAGTTTGTGTAAAAAAAGTAATATCGTAAAGAAATGTGTTAGCGTCAATTTGCACATCGGTATAAATATCAAAAGTAAAGAAACTAGTGCGAATCCGAAAGTGGGATACGACCAGTTCCACAAAAGTGCATATAGTATTTTAAAAAAGTATGTAGGAAGGTTGTGATATCATCAAATTGAAAACTATCAAGAAAATTGAGACGACTAAATTAAATTTGAAGTTAGTTTCCCCCTTCTTGGTATCACAAAAACGCTGAACCAGTGATTCTGCCAGACCCCCTGTGCAGCAGTCACTCCCCAAATATTCAACAACAACCCAACTTTATTTTTTTTAGGTCAAAATCGATAAAGAAAACGTGCAAAACTCCACGTACAACCTCCCAATTTTGACTTTACACCCCCCCCCCGAAACTGACAATCCTGGCGGAATCCCTGCACTAGACTAATTTACAGACTGATTCCATAGACTACAAATGCATTAAAAGGAAAGTCCTGGATTCTCAGTTCCAAGATCCAGATCCGGGTATACGGTACCTGGATCCGCAACCGCATCCTCTATTTTAAGAGACAGATCCTGACTCACTATCAAAATCCGAATCCTCGGAACCAATATTATCGGGAACTGGATCCGTTGCGATCCATGTGCCCATCCCCAGTTAATATTACTGGAGGATTTCTTGCTGTCCACAATTTACATGAAAATGCAAATTACCTTTAACGTAGGTAATTTGCCAAAGAGCCTGCCTTTAGTTATTTCGGTAACACTGTTATGTGTCTAGAAGAACTCTTGAACTTGAACGGAGTTGCTTCCATCCACATTAACCGTTTATGAATTTCTACAAGTTGTTCAACACATTGTTGGCGTGAGGCAACCTGGGACCCGGGGCAAGTGGACTTGATTGAGGCCCGTTAGAAATTACAGTCGTCAACTCGCACTGCTACTTTTGGCCTGAATATCTTATTTTCCGTATTCCGATCCACGCGACTCTCCTGCCACGCGACTCGCCGTAACCTATACATGATAATGGTTATTCAAATTGTCAGAGACATGTTCATCAGCCGTTACAGTCAAGTGCATAAGTAAGGGTCTTAAGAGGAGCACTCAATGTTAACTCTAGCCAAAGTGCCCTAAAAGCCTGAGGTCTTGTGATCTGCGGACACGCGATAAGATTTAATAAATCTGTGTATCTTCCGTAACGCTTGTGAGGCGTTTTTCGCGAGAGCCAAGGTCCAGAGGGGGCCAAAGAGCGAGATTTACGGGAAACAGTAGCTATTGGTTGCAAGGCGTGTGACGTCACTATACAGACCGTGAGCAAAAGCATAGAGAATAGTGAATATAAAAAGTGATATTGCACCTAATATGTTGTAGCAAATAAGTTCTATTTAATTTTGTTATATCTTTTATGATTGAATGATGAAAATAAACAATTAAACTATATAAAAATACACTAGAAACTTTCTTAATTGTAAAAAGGAAAAAAAAATATCTTAACGTTACCGGTATGTGAAAACAAAACTCACACTCGAACGAAATTGATTTTAGAACTGTAATATCAAAATCAGAATTATTTTCATTACAAAAGAGAGACAGTATAATCCTGATAATATTATTTCCCTTAAAAATAAATATACTTTTTGATCCTTTTGGCAATTATTTGTAATCGATGAAGTGCACGAGCAATTATTACAGTCAGCGCTCTCTCTAATTCACACTCACACCTAAAACATAAGGATCGTTCAAGCATTACGTAAAATTTCAAGGAGAGGGTTTAATTTAAGCTTTGCTTATTTCATCTGATAGTGGGAAGGGGCTTCAGAACACTGCTTATGTAAAATTCGCTTACAAACATAGTGTAAATTCAAAGATTGAAACAGTAATTTGGGCTACGAAATAACGATAATACATTTCAAATGGAGGCCAGGGCATTCGTCTATGTTACCATATAGGCATCCGGCTACTGATAATGATGGCAAGCCTGGAAAACCTCAGTCAACGTGGCCGGCAGCAGAACTCGAACCTCTGAATTTTGTTATTGCCGTTCTCAAACTTCGGAACATCGCTAGAAAGGTTAGCAGGTTACAGTTTTCGTGTTGGCCATGCTAACTAAGGGTTTCCAGGAATTTCCTCAGTATCAACAGGGGAATGCCTGTATAGTACCTTGGTTAAGACACTAGCCGCTGTCTTCTTTGTTCTGGATGGGTGCTCACGATAGCTTCTCAAACTTTTGAGAATAGCCTTACACTATATGGCTTATAAGTGTAAATCAGGTTTCACGAAAACTTACAGAAGATGAACACACAAATAATAAACAGAGAAAGAGAGAGAGAGAAAGAAAAAAGAAAGAGAGAGAGAGACGTACACTTAGCTGGCCCATACTTTCATGAATTCTCTCTTCATTATTAGAGGATGAAAGATACTACTACTACTACTACTACTACTACTACTACTACTACTACTAATAATAATAATAATAATTATAATAATTATTATTATTATTATTATTATTATTATTATTATTATTATTATTATTATTATTATTCCAACTGGAAAACAATGTAATAATTTACTATTTTTAATTTTCAGGACTAAACACATGCCTGCTTTCCCCAACTCCACTGGCCGGGTGATCACGATTGATGACTTTCGATAAGCATTAGGTTCGAGTCCCGCACACACCGCCCATCTGACAGGTTTTGCAGAGTTTTCCTGTGTCCCGGAAGTCAAATACTACGATGGTACCTTAAATATAGACCCTGGCCGCAACCTTGGCTACCCCAATTTCGACAGAAATAAGTAACTCAGGAGGTATGTCCCAAAATATATAGTAATTAACTTACAATTTTAGGCACTGTAAAACTCTTATATAATGGATTTTTGAATCAAGAGCTTACGTTTCGAAGCGCAGCGAAAAAATAGGTTCGAGAAGCGACGCAAAAATAAGCCTTGCTTTTATTTTTTTGTAAAAAAAAAAAGAGTTTTCTTTTCCTGGATTTCAATTTTTCCACCATTGCTACAAAAATTAGAACTAAATTTTATTATATGTTAGTACTAGCCCGCCTCATAAACTCGTTTCAAGTATTACATTTTTCTCGATGCCAGTTAGGCATTTCCTGAAAAGAATCTCCGTCAGGTTTTAACTTCTTATTTTTTATTGCAATCCTAAAAGTTCATTTTAATTGCCTTTTGTAGTCATGAGGAAGGAAATGGATGGTGCAAACCTTTGCATTTTTTACTTGAAATGTATCCATTCTTTTACACCTTACAGTACAGACCATACTCTGTGTGCTTCTTTGTCCAAACAAATAATAAAATATAACCTGTGGGTTGTTTCAGCCCGTGTATTTAAATGCGTTGAAACGGCAAAGTTGTCGTGCTTACTCATGTTAAAAAATAACGAGGATCACAAAGAAAATAATACAGTTATTATTTATTCCATTCACAACTACTTTAATAGCGTTGCAATCATTAGGCTATGATAAAAACATGGTCGTTAGCTGATCCTAGTAGACGACTCAATGTGACGGTCCGTGCAGTGACGTCATGGTACAGTTCCACATAGATGGCGCCATCAGTTACATATCCATGAATGGCGTAGGCCTACCTAATAAATTCAAGATACCTTGCCCAAGGCCTCTTCTGTTAGCCCCCGAAGTGACTAACACCCACTAGAGGATTACGCCCTCTTTATAGGAAAGGGATATGTAGGAGAAGACTATATTAGGTTCATTGTTATAAGGATAAGCTGGCATCGGCTAGACACAGGATATGATACATTGAAAGTTGTAAATCATTATGATACGCCCCTCGTATTTCAAATTTTTCCCTCACTCATGAGGAGCATCTGCGAATGAGCGGGAACCAGAGGAATATGATGAAAACAAAATGTCCGTTGAAAAATCATAAGGTGGGAAAATTTAGTTAAGGCTGATGCTTATAATACCAAGAATTCTACCAGACACCTCCAATGATGGTATCAACCTAAAATTATCGAACAGCTCCAAATTTTAAAATATTTATAATTAAACTCGATACAAACCCTTCAAAACTCATATTAATTCCTGCGAAAGCCCTTAATTTTCGTTTACCTCCTTCCAAATTGAAAATCCTGGGAGAATTCCCGATCAGGACTCATTGTGAAAAAACTGTTTTAAAGCTGATGGTGAGGAAAAAGAAGTGTATATTTCAAACACATGAACAAAATTTCTCTTCAGACAAACATGAACAACTCGCGAAGTTTCTGGAGCACAATTTTAAATTTCTTCTGAAGAAACGAAAGACAATTTTCAAGGCTGTAGGGAAAGTGTTTTGAAGTTGAAATTATCATGTTATTGGTTAAAATGTTGAATAGGTACAACTATGGACAGAAGTTTCGACTCATGACTATAATTGACTTTTCTAAATTCAAAAATAAATATATTGAAAGATCGTATAAATTTGCTCACTTAGAGCCATGCTGAATCACACGAAACAATTTTCAGGAAAATATTGTCTTGATATGTTGCTAAACGAGGATATAGCTCTACTGGGAAAAAAAATCTAAGTCCAAAAATCAAGCAAATTATATAGTTCCCACGTTTTATGTCGCACAGTGATATTTTTATAATACAATAGGAACTGTTAATCCTAATTTTTTAAATTTTGTTAGTAAATGTCAAACTCACGAATTTTGGAAATATTTTGTACAGAAAGCGACAATACTTTTGTCCCCAGTTGTACATAACACCTACCGTTTCACTTCTTCTCATATGTGACATGAAGTTTGCTATACACAAACATTTAGACTACTTCATATGTTAATCTGAGACAGCATAAACTGCTAAGAAACTTTCATTTCTGGTATTTTTGCCATGTAGAAGAGGAATATTAATAAAAATGTCATAAATTTCAAATAATATGCATACATGCTTGCAAAATCATGACATAATTTGAATAAAAACTGTATTATTGTGTGTATAATCAATATCATTGTATTTTATAAAGGAAATGATGCAATGCTATAGAATACGTAAATTTCACTTCCTCTTGTTTTAACTTATTTAAGCCCGTGTATTACTTGCGAAAGGCGCAGAAGACTATGGGTAAGGAGTAACATCACGGAGGACCAGCAGTAAGTACTAATATGTTCTTTATCGGCAGCTGAATGCTTCTAAATAAAATCTGCTTCAAACAAAAACTCTTGCTGATCGAGCTCACATTAGAATACATAGTGAAAAAACAAGATCTGATTACTTTCTTTGAGCACTTTCTAGAAATTGTCTTTTTATTTTTAATGTATTCGAGTAGTGAAGGAAAAGTGTTAAATACGTGTTGGAAATATGATAGTTATCGTCAGTGAAAGTGCTGAAAAGTCTTAAGACAGTGAGGTTAATATATATTTGTAAGCATTAATCCCCGCTTGGTATGTCTGACTATTTATGTCTCTTCGTCTCCTCCTTACAACTCAGAAACTACTACAGCTAGAAAGTTTCTTGATGTGTTGTTTGAAAGGTCTCGGGTAGACGAGTTAAGCTGCATAGAACATCTATGTTCATAAGTCTGTCTGTCCGTCGAAACTTTCTACTTAGGAACTACTAGGATTAGGAAGAAGATTCAGGAGTAGTTGGAAAGGTCTCGGAGACGCCCGTTCAATGGCTCACCGCGCATTTAGATCGAATAAGAGGTTATACATTTACAGATACTCGTATACTACACTGTAAAAAGTGGAAACACGAAATGGATTAAAGTTACTCCGCTTTATGGAGAAACAAAAGTCGAAAATTAGTGTTTTCTTGTATTTACTCTTAAATGTGGATATACTGTAAGCCTTTTAGTGGAAAGACTGGTAACCTTAACTCCTTTTTAAAGTTTAACATTTTCTTTGTAATGGTTTAACGTTAACCGAAAATTGGCTGAAACTGCCCAAAGTGTTTCATCGGTGAACGTTCAACTTATTTTACGCATAAAATCCGGTCATTTTCTGATCGAAGTATAAGCTAAACTGGTCGTTTTGAGGTTACGTACTTTTGTGGATGAAGTTTAAACCTTGGTTGGATATTTTATAATCCAATAAAAGGAGTAACGTTACTTGCTTGTCACTGAACGCCCCACCATTTTGAGTGTTTATGTTGCTTTTACACTGTGAACAGTAAACAGTTGACTGGTGGATCGAGAACGACATGATTACATTGGCGGAAATAGGAATTAAGTTGGGTATAAATCTTTACACAGTAGCAAACGTATCTATCCTTTTTTTCTCCAACATTCGTTGTAGTAAAATCTACATGTTAATCATTAACCTCCTGCGCAGTAAAATCAAAAACGTGTTAATGATTAACCTCCTTCGCAGTAAAATCCTAGCTATGAATATCACTCGGAAAGCCATAAACACCAACTGCCTTCGTAGCTAAGTGGCGAGAGCATCTGATCAGTGTGCTAGTGGACCCTGGATCGAACCCCGACCACCTGAACTTCTTTTTATTTTTAATTTTAAATTTTAAAGGAACATTACATTTTCTTCTTTTGTACTTTCAAAAAATGTTCTGCTTCAATGAAATACGTTGGAAAAAGACATATATGCGCATTTTGAAATTTTACAGAAAGTAAAACGTTCAACCGAAAACTGGCTGAATGTAGGTTAATCCAAAAAGTGGAGTTTTTTGGATGAACGTTTTGTTTCCAATTTTTACAGTGTATCAATAAACGCTTAGTGCTGAAGCTTGGCGGTATCCATGAGCGAGGTCTGATGATGTCTCGTCGAAGTTTTCCGAACGACACTTCAATCACCTTCTAGCCCTAGTAGTTTCTGAGTTGAAAGTTGTAGACTGACGAACGACCATATGGACATACTGGTGATGTAAGGCTTCTCACCGGTGTTAAGATGGCGGAAATGTGTGGAGATTGTGGAGACGAGCTCCAAAGAAAGGACTGTTTTCTGCGGTGTAACGCAGAATGCAAACAAGTATTTCATCTAGAATGTAGAAACATATCTGTGTCGAAGTTTAGGAGAATGAACAGTGCGTCAAGGAAACAGTGGAAGTGCGAAAATTGTATTGTTTTAGGAAATGACAATGACATACGTAGCAAGAGAATGAATGCGGCGACAAGTGTCAATGACCGCAAGCAGCAGAAATCACCCTTCGCAGAAGACCAGAGAGGCGAGGACAAGGAAAGTGAAAGTGAAGTGATCAGCGGTATGCAGGGCAGGGAAGGAGAGGGGAAGGGGAAGGAGGGATGTGTTTTGGTTCGTTGTGACAACCTAAGAAGTGACTCCCCTACGGCTGAGCTTCTAGCGGCCATCAGGTCACTAGAAAAAAGTGTTACGTTTATGAGTGACAAATATGACAAAATATTTGAGAAACTTGTGACATTAGAGAAACAAAATTCGAAACTGATCGATGAGAATATTAAAGTGAAACGTGAAGTTGCAAATTTACAAGTACAAGTGGACAAATTGGAACAGTACAGCCGACGTGAAAATTTAGAACTAAAGAACATTCCCTATGAGAAAGGAACGAATGCCGAAGCTATAGTTTCTGCTATAGCTTCCGCTGTGGGGGTTCAACTGGATGTTGAAAGTGAGACACACGCTGTTCATTGGGTACCAGTGCCAGCAAAACCAAGGGAGAGAAATATTGTTGTTCGTTTCACAAACCGAAGGAAGCGCGATGCATTCATGCAAGCGGTGAAACAGAAAAAAAAAACAAATAATAAACTCACCACACTTTCAATCGGTTACAGACACTCTGTGCCTATTTTTGTAAACGATCACCTAACGCCAACAAGAAAACGGTTATTGGGTATGGCAATTGCAAAGAAAAGACAAGTGAATTGGGCGTTTGTGTGGACTGACTCCAATGGGACAATCTACGCACGCAAATCGCCTCAAGATAGAGCAGTAGTAATCGAGAGCTCTACTGATGTGGACAAAATTTGCTAGGTACCGATAATGTATTCGTTGCCTGCAATGTTCTAGGACAGATCTATTAGTTATTTAATAATTAGTTTTGACATTAGTGTAAATAGTTAATTTGTAGTATGGTAGATTTTGATATAGAAGACCCATTCTTAAGGTACACTCACCCACATTTATTATGTAAGAGCACAGAATTAGTTAATTTTGATTTCCCAAAAGATAATGAATTGTCATTGTTACATTTAAATGTTCAAAATCTTACATCAAAATATGAAGAACTTGTGGCATTTTTAAATGGCCTCAATAATGAATTCTCAATTATTGCTATAAGTGAAACACATCTTCTTCATCAAGAACAAACAAACTATATTTCGCTTCCTAATTACGTATATGAAAATAAAATAAGAAGCTATGGTAAAATAAATCCATACAAAGGGCATGGCGGAGTAGGACTGTATATTAGGTCAACGTTAAATTACTTTGTACGTGATGATTTGAACAATATGAATAATGTGGAATCATGTGAAATGTTATGGGTTGAACTCACAGATTTTTATTTTGACAAGAAAACGGTTATAGGTGTTATTTATAGATCTCCAGACAAGAAGTATGAAGATTTCCAAAATTGCCTAAATTCAATCATAACTAAAATCAACACTGAAGGTAAATATTGCATATTTACTGGAGACATTAACATTCACCTAAATAATGAGCATGAAAGTGCTGATTACGTTAGAATGTTAAATACAAACAGCATTAAAATGTGTATAACTGTCCCGACGCGCATACAAGGTAACACTCGCAGTATTATAGATCATATTGGAACAAATATAATTAACATAGATATACAGTCAGGAGCAATAACCACTCGCATTAGTGATCACTTTCCAATTTACATGTTCACATCAATAGGAATAAAACACAAACCTGGTTTGGTAAAAGAAATAGCTGTTCGCGATTATTCAAAGATAAAACAAAAAATAAAAGAAACCAATTGGGAATTAAAAGGAGTATATAACTCAACTTGTTCGACAGGTGCCTTAAAAATACTTCAAACCACAATAGAAAATTATATACGGGAATGTACGGTAATTAGAAAAGTAAACAGCAAATACGTAGTTAAAATTCAGCCATGGATGACTGTGGCTATACTTAATTCTATAAAGAAAAAAGATAAATTTTGGAAAAGGAGCACAAAAAATCCATTTAACTTACACCTTCGTGACAAATATAAACAATACCAGAAGACATTAAAGACAGTTATAGAAAAAGCTAAAAATGACTACTACATGAATGTCATGTTGCAAATGGGAACTAACACTAAGGAAAAATGGAACATCATGAAACAGGCAATAAATCTTAAGAAAACAGTAGAAAATAGTGACATTAACATTGAAAAGGAATGTGGCCAACTCATTACGGATCCACAAAATGTCGCGAATGAATTCAACACATACTTCACGGGTATTGGGGAAGACTTAGCAGCTAAAATAAATATAACGAATGATGATATAGGGCATAGATTGAAAATGAAACAAGCAACATTGTTTCTTAATCCAGCAAGCGAAATTGAAATTTATAACATTATAAAAGCATTACCAAACAAAACAAGTGTTGGGTACGACAATATCAATAAGAAAATTATTAAAGAAACTGCGACAGAATTAGCTCCTGTTCTAAATCATATAGTTAATTTCATGTTTCTGACCGGGCGCTTCCCCGATTCACTAAAAATAGCCAAAATAATACCAGTTTTCAAGGGTGGAAATAACATAGATAAATCTAATTATCGGCCTATATCTATTCTCCCTATATTAAGCAAAGTGTTTGAGAAAGCTATATGTTCAAGAATGACGAATTTCATTGATAATCACAAGATTATAAAACAAGAACAATATGGATTTCAGAAAAACAAATGTACACAGCTTGCTGTCAGTAATCTTTCAAATTATATATCTGAAGCCCTTGATGAGAGCAAGTACGTAATAGGGGTATTCATAGATCTAAAGAAAGCATTCGATACGGTAAATCATAACATATTGCTTCAGAAGCTATATAGTTATGGAATACGTGGTATTGCTTACGATCTCTTCAAAAGTTATCTGCAAAATCGAAAGCAATACACTTATGTTAATAAGGCGACATCAAACTTAAAAGCAGTAAATTGTGGAATACCACAGGGATCTATCTTAGGACCGCTACTATTTTTGTTATATATTAACGATTTGCCGGAAATTTTAAGTGAATCAAAGTGTCTGTTATTTGCAGATGACACAATTATATTCAAGAAGGGATCCACACTTGATTTAGTGCAAAAGGCAATTAATAACGATTTAGGAAAATTAGAGCAATGGTTCAAAATTAATAAATTAACGTTGAATATCGCAAAAACAAAATGTGTATATTTCAGGAACATTCATAAAACAGAAAATATTAAATACTATCCGATTTCTATCAATTCCGAAAACATACTCACAGTTTCAAATATAAAGTATCTAGGTACATGGTTCGATGAACATTTCACATGGGAAAAACACTTCACAGAAATAAGCAAAAAAGCGTCACTACACATTGGTTTACTCTTCAAAATTTCTCGGATGTTTCCCGAAAATGTAACTAAGATATATTATTATGCTTTTGTACACCCGTACCTTTCGTATAGCATTGAACCATGGTATGGGAACTTAAGTAAACAATACAAGAGAAAATTATTTGCATTGCAAAAGAGAGCAATTAGAATAATCAAAGGTGCAGACTATCTGGCGCATACGCGTCCTCTGTTTGAAGAGCTTCAAATAAAGACGCTAGAGAAACTCTATTTATATAGACTAAGTTGCCTAATGTACAGGATACTCAATAACAATGTTACTTTATTATCGTCCCGAGTAACAGCTTTAACACACCCTATAAGAACAAGAGCAATAACAAACAATCAGTTAACAATACCTAGACCACGTTTGAACTATGGATTGCGAAGCCTCACATTTAGTAGTATTAGTGTTTGGAATTCCTTACCCTCGAACATAAGAACAGCAACAACTTATAAAGCATTCAGAAAACAAGTGAACAACTTTCTACAACAAAACCAAACGGAATTGTAAAAACAGTACATTTTCTTTAGTATATTGTCATGCAATTTTTATATAATTATAATCTTCAGAGATGTTTACATTTAATTATTTAACCAACTTATTTGTAGTTTTCATTTTGTAGTTTTCATTTTGTAGTTTTTGTATAATCATTCATATCATTACATTATTATATAACCACTGTATATTTTTTTTCTCGCCATTTTTGTAAGAAATTAACAATTATTGAGAGGAGGAACCATAAACAGCATTTGCTCGGTTCCACCTAAATTTATGTAATCTGTAAATTCTATACTATTATTAATAAAATGTATCTGTAAAATGTATCTGTATCACCATTGGTGGTGACGGTGCCAAAAGTGATCACGACCAGCTTCAGTCATAATGAGCTGTTTTGGGGGAATATAGAAGAAAGTGTACTGGACAGATCAAGCCTTCTGGGTGAGAGTCTCATGCTTGAATCGACTGAGCCATGGAGAACTTAGAACTTTCATTACTATTTTCTCTTTACACTGGAAAAGTTTGACGTAAAAGGAAGTGCAGCTCTAATTACACATTATCCTACTTTCAACTACGCAGTAAATGCAACTGAATCGGTACCGGTATTTGTTGAAACCTTAGTTATGGACATGAAATTACACGAAAGCACAACTATGTGTAAATTAACTTTGACCTTTACTGACAACAGCATCCTGAGCACACTGACATAAGCATTCTGACCATATATCATAACGTTATAAGTTATAACTGTACAAGCGCCACTCAGCACTCGGTTTGAGTTTTACACAGTTTTGTTTTTTAGTTACCCACAAATATAGACCTCATGACTGACATTGTTTTAACAGATACTTATTTAGCTATGTTTATTATAAGGAAATTACAATTTCATACTACACGGGTTACGAAGCAAAGCAAGAACATGTCAGGATCCAGGACAGTTCAGTCCTTTCCTCCTAAATTCCGATTCCTAAGTACAACTAGTATAATTTTAGGCGTAAATATGCCTATTTTTTTATGTTTAAGATAATTTGTTCATAACTGCAATACACTGTATTTTCTGAAAAAAAAAAAAAAAAAAAAACTTCATTTAATTTATCAGTCTGGCATTTCGTCGCCTTCAACGTCGTTTTCATTTTGCTGGGAATCCAATGTAAAACACTCATGCACATGTTTTGTCTAGTTATTTGCCTAACTATGTAATCGGCCCACCTCTTCTTCAACATTTTGCTTCAATTTGAATCCACACGAATTAAGAATCTTTTTGTTCCTCCTACTGATTCCTTGCATCCATATCTCTCATTCCTCTTTGTGTAATTCTTATTCTTTTTTTTAAAGTAGTTTCCACATTCAATGTCCACGTTTTACACTCCTGCAATACCAAATGTAAGACGCACTTTGCATACACTTTCTTCTTGAATCACGTTTTTCAAAATAAATTTCAGGTTTCTAAACTATAAGCACGATATTTCGTGTATTCTATTTCTTTTCTTAGTGCTATTCGCAATCGATAATATTCTGTGCTGCCAAATCTTACTTCTGTGATTGTTAATATTATTACTTACATGTGAAGCACCGAAATGAATAGGTTTTCTTTTAATCAATGGTATGATTTGTACAAATTCTTAGTCAAATCCATACTTGAATACGTTGCTGCTGTTCGGAATGACTTATCTCAAATGTCAATCAGTAGAATACTATAAGTCGTACAAAGATGCCTTTTCAGGCGAATGTTATAAATATTCAAACTTATTTATTTCACACAAGATTACGATTACTGGCGTAAGATTTTTAATGTTGAGTCTTAGAACATAGAAGGAAAACTATTGACAAAAGTTTATGGAGAATATCTCACAAAATGAAACTCAGTGCTCTTATTTTATCAAATATTTGAATTTTCCTGTACTCTTGTATAGAACAAGGCATTACAGATCATCGACTGCTTCTCAGAAAGGTTGTATCCTGATGAAACGTGTAATCAACTCTATTCTGTAAAATCCATGGGAAGTCCAAAACAGGCACCGCAACGTCAAAATTACGTTCAAATCCAAAATGGATGTCCAAAGGAAATCCTTTGGACATCCAAAACTGGCTATCCCAAAGAGATCCAAGTAGAGGCATCCAATGAATTAAAAAAAAAACGTCCGAAAATGGATACCAAAAACTACAAAATCAATTATTCTGTCAGCTCCCCCACCCCCCACCCTGTGGAAGGGTTTTTGAATTTGAAATATATTTATGGTCTTTAGGCATCTAAGTCTCAGGCCGGGATAGGGGAGGAGAAAAGATTCGGGAAGGTGTCGGCCAGGGCATATGTTGAAGGTGCCATCCCGGTATTTAGCTGATGTGATTTAAAAAAATTGAAAAAAACTCAGTCAGGATGGTAGGCCGATGGATCGAACACACGACCTCCCGAATGCTACACCAACGCTCTATCACTGAGTTTTGGTGGCTCGGTCTGTGCAAGGGGTGTCACACTCATAAAGTCTCGAGCGCACCGCCAACTTTAACACTTTTACGGCCAAAAATTGATAGAAACCATACTAAATCCCACTTACACCCTTCCAATTTTGACTTTACACTCCTCCCCACAAAAACTGAAAATTCTGATGAGATCCCTATACAGCGTAAATTTTTGTACACCATTACGTATCAAAGTAATTGGAAGGTATACAAAAAATAAAGGAATCTCCCATAGAGAACAACGACATGGGGCTCACATCTCATCGTTATTGTTGGTCAATACTGGCCCACTTTTACACACTTGATGCGATTGCTTCACATGGGAATTACATGCATGCGCTCATAAAGAAATGAAATCAGTATTTTGCATAAAATGTATTGATTTGCTAGGAAGTGAATATTAACAATTTGATTAAAACGTAGTGTAGTACGTATAACTAGTCGGAATAACTTACTTTATGTCTACAGAGTTCGTAAAACAGTGTTTCTCACCCTCTATAATGTATTATTTTGGTGTTTACTTATCCGTGGCAGCGTGGTCGAGTTGATAAGACGATGGACTTCAGTGTTCGCGTCCCACTAGGAGGAAATATTTTATTTCTCGTATCCCTCAACACTGAATGGTTAATTTATGGTCTTTGTTCCAGACCGTCAGGTTACTTGAAAGTCCGTACTTGTCCATAATCGATCCTCATATGGACATCCACTGAACGTTACAGTCGAGCCTACTTTGAACGTCCTACAGACGTCATTTGTCTCCTGTATTGGACGTCCTTTGAACACAAAATGAATGTACATACATACATTCAGGAGGTGTCCACTGGACGTACTTGTGCTGTGTGGGACAATTGAATTAGTATCAAATATCTGTATAAATCTATCTACCTTCTTCTTTATTTTAAGTTTATATGTATCTTATATGACTTAGTGATATATTGGCACCATGCTATTTGTAACACTTGTAGCATTTCATAACATTATTACTTTGATAGTTTTTCTTAAATATTTCTACATTTATTGATTCACAGGTTCTGGCCATTGTTGCCGTCGCCGGTTCCGGACATTGTTTTCGGTTCTGGCCAGTTGCCAGTCGCTGATACAGAATATCTTCCAACAGACGATGTTTAAGTAAGTATTTCTTTGTTTCTTTTCATAATAAGAGCTGTAATAGACACTAAACTGGGAGAAGAGATGAGAAATTTCCACTCGAAAAAGAGAAGGGATCTATGGTTGCTCATTTCTAAGAGAATGTAATCTTCTTTAGATGAATGTCCAGTTGTTGAGATTCAATTTTCTTCTTTTGAACATAAAAATGACACAATAAACTGTTTAAAATGTTAAAAAAAAGGAGCATTTATTTATATGTAGGGATAAACATAGAGTGGGGTGGGGGGACTCTGAACGATTTCATGGTAATTCACCTTGTAAGCAAACGGTTCGCAACGAATGGAAGAAACTTTACATGGAATCGAAAGCCCAATATGTTGTTCAACACTCGGTGTAAGCACTGCGTGATATCCGCTACAGAATGGATGCTACGTGTGTGGAAATAAACACGTGTGTCCTGTTCAGAGTCACCCACGACCGAAGGGTGACACTGAACAACGGAGGGGTGACACTGAACACTGAAAAGAAAAGCACTAGATCTGTGCACAAAAACTGCACGTATTATATATTTTAGGAAAAAATAATCTGAATGTATGATCTCTACAATAAGAACAAAGAAAGAGCATTACTGAAGTCAAAACAAAGTCAATAAAAGAGTCTACTGTATAATAAAAGCTCCTTGGGGACCGTAGACCCCGTAGAGCTAAGGAATGCTGGCATGTCCTCATGCACTGGTTCTGCATCGTCCACAGATAAAAAGTACATTGTCACCAGCGCCCACACAGACCACGTGGTACCAACGCCTGCACCTTGAACATTGCATCCAATCACCCATCGCAGATGATCCAGGGACGTAGTAATTTCGTCGACAAAATCCACAGTCTTCTGAAGAGGCCTGTTGTGAAGGGCTCGGTGGAGACATATGTGCAGTCCGTTGAACGAAAGACGTCTTCCTCCCTTTTCCCCGAACAACTGCTGCAGACCTACCTTGCTTGTTTCGGCGTTGTTGTTTGCTTCGTAACTCGTTGATGTACGACAGCGATGTTAACAGTGTAGCCTGTTGCGCTCTTGAAGTGTTCTTCTCTGGTGTCGTTGTTTGTGGTACGAGCACAATTTTCTGGAAGGATACGGGACTTAACGTCGGTTTCGTTTGTGCAGTATCTTCGCTGGAAGAGGTTGCCTCCCGAACTGGTCGAGCACTACCTTTTTCTGTAGCTTCGGTGGCATCTGTTCTATTCAAATTGTCTGTTCTGATGGGAGAGCGTGGTGTCACTGTGTATGGTGAAGAAGGTTCAAACAAATGATCAGGAATGATATCGAGATTAAGGGGAACAATGCCACAGACCTGAAATCCCTTAACGCCGTTGCCAACTGTAGCAGCTTTTCCCAAGCTTCTTGGAAAACACGTCCGAAGCTGATTCTGGTTAGTTTCCTTCCAACATGACAACACATCCACTTGTTGGCAGCAGACACGTAATTCGCCTTTAGAGCTTTAAAAACGGACCTATCCAAAGGCTGTAAGCGATGGGTGCAGTGGGCAGGCACACAGAGGAGTTCCATATAATTTTCTTCGCAAAATATTAGAACATCCATACTTTTCATGTGGCTATAGTGGCCATCCAAAAGCAGCAAACATTTTCCAGGGACCCTACAGCGCTGAAAATGGTGCAGCCAACGTAAGAATACATCTTCTTTCACATATCCACTGTCGCTCATATCAACAACAGAAGCTGGGGGAAGATCATTGTTCAGATCATTACGTTGCCTCTTTCCGCGGAACACCAAGTACGGAGGATTGAAAGCGCCTGCAGCGTTACAACACGCAATTAACGAGACATTTTCTCCTTTCTCGGCGGATGTCACAAACACTGCATTTGGGCTACCCTTTTCTGCCACAACACGCTGTGGTTTATTGTTGAAGATAAGGCCGGTCTCATCCACGTTGTAGATGTGATTCCGGAGAGTTGACTAAGCCAGTGCCTTTTATGGTTTGATGCAGTAGATCAAAATATTCTGTGACAGCTTGCTTGTTGAAACCTTTTGCTCTTGCAAGAAATAGCTGCTGCGGGGTTCGTAACGATAAACCAGGATGTCGTTTGAGAAACAATCGAAGCCAATTTTTTCCCGCCACTCGCGTCTCCTTGTTGAAAGGATGCTTCAGTGCTTTCTTCTCAGCGTAGTCAAATGCGGTTTTTCTCACATTTTGCGGTGTTAAAGGGAAACCTTTCCGTGCCACCTTAAGCAACAAGTTTGCCATTTCATCTTCCTCTTCTTTCCCAAACACGGGCTGACCTCCATGTGACTTGCTGCTGGCAGATTTCAACCGCAAGTGTAACGTGCCCTTGGGTATCCCGTATTTCTCGGCAGCTTGGCAGAGGGACAGTTCTTTCTCTTTACTTTCCTCTAAGGCTTGGGCCATTATTTGCTCATTCCATCGTTTGTATTTTATGCCATTCGCTACTCTCTTGTAGTCTCTGGGCATCTGTAATGAAAGATGAAGTCCTCATAAGGCATTCTATACAAAACATACAGTGAAAAGCAACGTAACAGCAATACAAAGGCGTGTTCAGTGTCACCCCATTAAATCTGTTCAGAGTCGCCCCACAAAGCCGGTTGTCGGTTAAGTGTTCGGAATTTCTTTCAAATTGCAGCACCAGGTAGGATGCAGTAGTCAGGCATTGCTATATCTCCGCCAAACTTTCATGCATCAACAACGTGGCTCTGTGCTGTCTCTGGTAGAAATTACACACTATATACACAAGGCCTCAAACTACAGTATGGCTATTTTATTACTTGGTACTTACATTTGATGTTGTCTTGTTCGCTTTCCTCTCCAAAGCAGACGTGAGTTCCTGCCGTCGCACGAATAATTAGCACACCACACAAGAGTCTTCCACTTCCACCAGTTTCTACCAAACTCAAGGTGGCTTTCTTCGAGAACAAATGACAAACGTTAATATGTTCAGAGTCGGCTGCCGTTCAGAGTCCCCCACCCCACTCTAATGTTCAAGTAAATGAAAAAGAAAAAAAGTAACTGGCGTAAATTGAACCTGCTAGCTATTGGCAAATGATTCAAAGCTCTATCGCCTACGCAATAGCAGTGCATCCAGAGAGAAGCCGCAACGGGGAGGGGCGCCCCTCGTTCAAGGAAAAATAAATTTAAGGCATCAGCAAAAGCTTCGATTTCTGTACGGACAAATCAAATTTATCTAGAAATATTATTTTTTTGGGAATACCAGTGCCATAGTTAATGACAATACTTTGCAATATAACGGGAATTAATATGATAAATTTATACTTAAAAATCACTAAGCGCGAAAATGTCCAAAATTACCCTGGTATATTTCACTGCCCCCCTTCTCACGAAAATACTAGATCCGCCACTGCTACGCTACCCGGGCAACTGTGAGACAAAGCCTCCAAACGGGTCTATTTCGTTCCCGTCAGCTACTTCAGAACAACATTCAAAGATTCCTTCTGAGTGAGTGAATTGTTATTAACGTCCTAAATGAGCTGATCAGGATCTAAGGATAGGACGTATAGTTTTTGATAAAGTGAGCTCCGAACCACTCCGTTCAAGGGACTCCGACCAAGTGATCACGCGCACAGAAAGCAAGCGCGTTAACCGTTTGGTATATTCTAATCACTGAGAAAGTTTATCAGGTCTTCTGTTATCATTTTTAACTGAACGCGATTAACGTCACAGTGGTCTTTCAATAACATTAACGGTAACAAATGGCGCAGATGACAAACTTAACTAGTAGGGCTACCCATGACGTATTGAGAACCACTCTGAAAAGATAAGCAATCGTTCTCTATTTTGAAAATAAATTACATCCGTAAGACATCGGAATCAAGTCGCAAAATTCACATTTTATAACCAAGGCGAGAGCGTTTTGCTAGAAACCTCTATTTTCCAATGGAATTCAATCATTTTTGATGAAGCCACTTTCTCATCGAAAAAAAAGGGTGAATATTTTCGCTTTTGTGGTTTAATGTGCAATGATAATATAAAAAAAAATAGTTGAGGGACAATTTCCAATTCGTGAAATCTTTTGCCTGTTATATGATTCAAATGGAGCGGAAGGGGTTTGTTTTACTGGAAATATACAATATTGAGAGTTCATTGTAGGAGAGGTTTATCTGCCAGAACGAATGGTTAATGTATGGGGACCGAGCGTTATTCTTTAGATCATGACAAATATCTCATACAAATTTTCATAAACTAGTAATTACATGATAAAATGAAGTGTTAATACTTCGTCCACGTAGCGAATCGATGACCGATATAACTAGGGTATCTGTCGCCTATTTATACACGAGAGGTTGTACGAGACTTTTTCTGACCCCCAAGAAGAAACAATATGATTCTTTTCAGTTAAGGTTCATGGTTTCCTATTCTTAGACTTACACGACTATTGATTCCAAATAGGAGTTCTGATTTAAGCTGATAAAATTCTTGCCCACAGAAGCGTATAAAATAAGTTTCTAGCAAGCAGTTATAAAATAATCCACCAGAGGTACTGCTGGCGCCACAATCTATATGGTTTGGACTCTCAACGAAGAGCCAATCCAACATTCATTTGTTTTCCATTTCTTTCAACATTTTAAAAATGTAAAGGTATTTTCACACTCTTTCATCACTCTCCAGAAAATAAATAAGAATCTGACTTTTATAATATCATCTATATCTCCCAAAGAAATTGCGTTCGACAAGTCATTACGCGAGATTGTCGTGGAATGACCACAGAGTATAATTGGAAATAAAACTCCGTATATTACCGATAGTCTAAATATGAGCACGTGCTGCCATCTCACGCATTGGACAGTAGGGTGGGTCGAAATAAACATATTTGGTTTTGCCATAGTTCTCAGAAATTGTGGTTACCGATCCCTTTGAACCAAAAAATAAAAAAAAAAATCAGAATAGCTTGTCATGAACAATCGTGAGGCATAACTTCTCAGTCCTACTCGTTTAAATTGTGCTGAGTTTAATTGTCGAAACTGGCTGAGTAATATTACGGCCGAATGTTTGTGTAACTGTGCCACGTATGTGTTGTAATGTTTGGTAGAGCCTAGGTATTAATTACGTATGCAAATTAGGGAAGGAAATAATCTAACTAATTATACTAGAAGTGGCAACATATTGAATTATAAGACACTTAAGTTAATTCCGAGCAAACTGTAGAATACAACAAATTTAATTTCTTCTTGAAAAAGCGTTGAAATATTTTAACAGTAAAGGATTTCCTCTTAACTTCTAACGAACCGTTGTTTTTCGTAGTATTTGACGTAATATTGTACTCATTTCACAGGTCGATCTTCAGCGCAATTACGACCATGACGTTGCTAGGACACTGGAGATGACGTGCAAGAACACAGTGGAGTTGTGGAGCTTGATGGCAGTGTCATGATTCTCACAAAAACTCCTTACGGATACAGTTAAAGATTTCAACTCCGTTGTCGCGAGAAGTGTTGGTGTCCATTTTGGCTGGAATTGCTGGAGCAGCTGCTGATGAACAACTACAGTTAAACACTACCACTTTATTTCCCAATGACCTCATTCAATCTTTGTTTCCAATGTAACTATCAGCTAACATTATATATTAGTACTTCCGTTTTCGTTCTAACATGCTTTCTTACTACACGTTATATAGTACAAAATAAACAAGACGTTTTCTGGTATCGGAAACTGCTACGCTAGTAATAACCAATAGCAGTCTGCTGTGGATGTTTCTCGTATATAATGTAGTCTTTATTCTGTGCAGCTAGTGGCTCTAATATTATACTGAAAACAAAATAATTATCTTCAATATATCAACCTTCCTGTACTACACATTATCCTAGAGCTGCAAGTAAATTCCTCGTTACTGTTACTGCTTGTAACTGCTACTAATTTTTACTGCTACTTCTGTTATCAACATTTATAGTGATTTCTCTGGTATTACTACAGAGGTTGGTATTTTTATTTCTCTGTTTATACTGTTATTAGTACTGACTAATACACGATAATGACTTGTAGCTAGTTCTTCTACTTCCATCTTAGTTAATATTCTTACTACTATATTACTCCTTACTACTGCTGGTATTGTTTTTACGCTTAACTATTACTATTGTTAATTCTATTAACTGCTAAATTATTATTTACAAGCTGTTATTTATAGCTGCTAAAGCATCTGTTACTATACCTATTACTTTAAAAGTAATAGTCATTATCCCTACTTTACTCCTAATGTTACTTTGCTATAATTAATATTACAATAGTATTGCTATTATTTCCATGTCTGTTTACCTTCTACTACTAACATTAGCAATTACTAATACTGTAATGTCGACTTTTGCAACTATTACTGCTATATTCGCACTGCTTTTAATACTCTTGTAAATACTGTTGCTGCAACTTTCACTATCAGCACTTTACCAGAATAATTTCCATTTCTCCTAACTTTCTCTGACTTTTAACAATCATTACTAGTATTACTAATGTCTTCTGTTTCATCTACTACTACTTTAAACATTATTTCATCTATTACTAGACTGGTCCATATAAAATAAAGTTTACCAAAGTTTTTATCGTCTATTACTATTACGTTATTGCTACTATCAGAAATAGTTCTCCTTCTACTAGTACGCATCATTAGTAAGATCTAACGCTACCGTTAGTTCTTTTCTTGTAACTATTACTGCTGATACTACTACTACCTCTATTACTCTACTCTGCTTTTGTAAATACTTCTACCTCAATTAACACTATCAGCTCCAGCATTTTGTAATATACAACTACCATTTCTTTTCCTCCTGCTACTACTAATAATTACTAGCAACACCGTTATTTCATCCCTACATGCTACTATTGCTACGATTTCTATTTCTACTACTCTTACTATTATAATTACCTTTACTAATATTTTAACAATTACTAAAACTCCTTTTACTATGATCCCTACTAATGTTAGCATCGCTGCTATTAATACTCTAATATTTTCTTCTACTACTGTCATTCTTAATTACTAATACTAGTCCTGTACTACTGCTATACCTTTATCACTATTACTGCGATATCACTGCTGCCTCCATGTCTGTTTTCAATACTTTTGTAAATACTGTTACCTCAACTATCACTATATTTCATTTTGTATTATACAACTACTATTTCATTTTACCTTCTATTATTATTACAATTAGCATAAATCATTACCAGTAGTAATCCGGCTATTTCTTTTCTACCAGGTACTGGCATTATTTGTAATACTGGCATTATAACTCTTCATTATGCTACTGCTGTTACCATGTGCTTCTCCTTCTACTATTATCATTATTTCCTTAGCAACAATCACAGCTACCATAGTGTCTCTATCTTTGCTTTTACTGCTTTTGTAAATATTTCCCCTTCAACCATCACTATTGGGCATTAGTTTTCTATTACAGAGCTGCTATTTCTTTCCTTCTATTACTGCTATTACTAGTACTATTAATATGCACAGCTGTATCTTCTCTAGAAACAAATAGTACTATTACTTTTACTATTAATACTATTGTTATTTCTATTATTACTAATAGTATTAGTGTTGCCTTCATCACTGCTATTTTCTCACAACTGTCAATATCAATTACATTAATCAACTACTGTTTATTTCTTTATTACTATTCGTATTACTGTTAAATATTACGCGCATTGTCGTTGTTTCTTCTTCAGCTGCTACTACTATTACTTGCCTTTTGTTATTAATACCAATATTATATCTACTTCTTCTATTCCGTTAACCATTAGTACTCCCTTCTATCACTCCTGTTCTTATTAACTATTAATACTCCTTTATGCTACTTTCCTTTTCATTACCTATGAATTTTCCTTTCTGCTTGTTTCGTTCCTTATACTCCTTCCTACTACTTCTATTTCTAATTATTATTAATACTAATATTGCTGCTACTCACATCCTCCTACTTCTACTACTGCTTGTGCTACTACTAATGTTAAGTTTCTACATTATTTTATGGTATATTTATCTATTGCTACTAGCAGTGAAGTTTCCGTGTACTATTATTAAAACAAATAGTGTCATTAATTTGTTTCCATTGTGAAAACAAACTTTATTCATGGTTATCATGTAATCAGTTATGCCAGATTGTCTGTTATAATATATAACAGTCTTCAAATTTTAGTTTCAATGTTCAAAGTGTTCGCTTACCACAGAAATTTTCCTCTTACATGCTTACCATAAATACCTTTCTTTTTCAATGTTAGTTCACATTGCCTAGTTTCTTTCACCATTGTCGCCAAATCCCTTCTTGTTTAGCAATAAGTTAATTGTGGGGCTTAGAAGCAAAAACTGCAATCTCCACTCCAGAAAATTTTGCAGGAGAACCAGAAGATAATTTATGGTCGTAAATGGAATAGAATATAGGTACTTTTTTTCAATGTGGTTCCTACGCGAAACTACAAAATACACAAAGAATTAGAGATTTACCTTCATTAAGCATTTTAATGTATACAATTCCACCAAAATCTTGGTTTCCCAGAAAATGGACATTGTAGATTTTTCTTCTAAGCCCTACAATTATTAACCTACTTTCAATGACATTTCTTCACGTGCTTGTTATGGATACTCGTATATTCATTTAACACACTCGTTTTACCTTGCTTTCAATTTTTCGGCAACTTCGTGTGAACTTATTTCTAAATTCCTCACTGTGTTCTTACTTTAAGAGTCTCATAATCTTATACTCTTCAACTTTACTATGTGCGCAGGTCTAGAATAAGGTCTCAGCAGTTTATGTTAGTTCAATCTGCATTGAATGTTTGTTCTATTCTTTTCCAATAATATTTTACAAGGAATAACTTTTTTCTTTCTGTACGTTCTTAAAAGCCAGTTTT
Source organism: Lepisma saccharinum (assembly GCA_022664845.1). Lineage (NCBI taxonomy): Eukaryota > Metazoa > Arthropoda > Insecta > Zygentoma > Lepismatidae > Lepisma > Lepisma saccharinum. The sequence continues at coordinate 70,405 of JAGDQP010004401.1, forward strand.
ATCTTTTAGGCAATTCAATTACTATATCTTCTGTACATTTAAGTAAATATTGCCATATCTCTGTACACTCACTACTTCTGATCTGTAAATGTACTGTATAAACACCTACACACCTAAGCGTCTCGAGCTACTTTGTACCTGCTTATTTAACCCTAATGATTCTACCAAAGTGTTGTTCAGTACTTTGTCTAAAATCTAAGAACTTTCTGTTTTAACCTTGGTTCTTTTTCCTACTTTCAGATCTAGATTTTATTGGTCCACTCCTGTCATCAACTCTCATTTTCCATAATCTTTCTTATTATTAGCCCACTTTAACCGTTACTGTCATCTAGACTTCCTTTTCCGTAACTTCTAATTTCATTATTTTGGAAAATAATCACAATTTTGTTTTCTAATCCCTACTACCATTACTACTTTCATTATATATCCAAATTATTTCAATACATTGATTGATCATTGTGTTCTAAACAAATCAAGCTGTTCCTCTTTCCTAATTGTACTTCTGCAAGTAACCGCTCTTTATCTTTCATGATCTATTGTGAATTAAAGGACTTCAACTATAAGTAAATAAGTTAGTAATTGAGCATTGAATTCACGTATGTATGCTTTATGGTTTACTGCTCTGCTTAACTCATTCCTTTAATTTGAGCTTTTATTCTTATTTTTTCTCTGCAGCATAATCTTAAATCTTTCTTTGTATCTGCTACCCCAGCTTCCTTATAGTTTAATCTCTCATCTACATTTAAATTTTCCAATTTATCTCATTCTTAACATTATTCCTCAATCTGGACTTTACTCTCACTTTTAAACACTTCAAACTTTCAATATATTTTCTTCATACTAAAATCAGTCACTCTGACTAACATTTTTTACATTTGAGTAGCTCGATTGTAAAACTCAGTATTTTCACTTTGAAATGTTATTTTTTGATGCAGGTTTCTCGCTTAGGAATGAGTTATCTCTTTAATATTTAAAGGGTAGGCATTACACTCTGATTACAGGCTATTATTGAAGCTTATGGTATGAAGAATGTATCCTCCTTTTTCCCCTAATATTTGGACACGCTGCATCTTGCGTTCTCGCTTCTCGTTTTCATTTTGTCTGGGAATTACTGAAATTTCCTAATCTATTCAACTTTCTGCTTTCGCTGTATTTCATTCTTTGTATATCAATTAATTAATTATATGAAGCTGGCTTCATATCTTAAGATGTGAACGAAACTAGAGTTTTTTCCCCTTCATTTATATATAATATGTCAACGCGTTATTATAATGTTAATATTACTTTCTGTACCTGTTATAAGAGTTTACAAAAAAATATATAAAGTTATGTGTCTAGCTTAGAGAAAATAGAACAAATATTCCAGGCAGTTTTACTCACATGGTTTTCGTACAAGAAACTAAAGTTATTCTATTCTGAGCATTTGGTAGTGTATTTTCTGTATCATTACCTTTTACTTATGGTTTTCTGTCGCCTTATACTCTTCAATATTTATTCTGTACTTATATTTCTGTACTTTTCTCTGTACTTACTTCAGAACTGATAAATAAAACAACCTTTCTTCTCTCTATTAATAATATTCAATGTAATATTTGTAGCCCATTTCTGTAGTGCCCTACCCTATACGTCGCCACTGTGTGAATTGCTTTTATAACATTACATTTATTGTGTTGTGAACCCTGTGGCTTATTATATGGTCATACTATCCGCAGGTTGATTTAAACTCTAACAAGTAAACCTATCGATGGTTAAAAGTGCTTCTTTCGACCAAACTTGGTACAGGAGGAGGGTGCATCCGGAAACCACCAGAAAGCATGATTAAGATGGGCGCAGTGGCCAAAAGTTTGCTTCATAAGAATAAGTACTTACAGTGTGATCTATGTCTGAAAACACACATTTATTAGTAAAATGCTTGAAATAATGGGAAACAAATACATATAAATAGATACTGGGTTAATGCGCTATATTTTAGAGCGCGTGTTTGTCATGGCCGCCATCTTGAAGTCGGTCATCTTGAATCGTGCTCGATTTTTTAAATGGGAAGCAGGTCATGTTACATATTAATCTAAGCTACAATTCTACGAGAAATACATTTTACCAGATGAGGTCATTTTCGCCATTTTTTTTTAAAGAGAGGTATTACACGAGTATGTGTAGTTAATTGAAAAGTCTGAAAAAGCACTGTTCTTCTTCAAGCAGTGCAAGAAATGACAACCTAATGCACAAGTAATGAGGACTGGGTAGGTGGGCCCCAATACTAACATATTGAAACAACTGTTTCTTGCCAGGCATTTGTCTTTCGTTGAATTGTAGTGTAACGTTACATTTAGGCCACTCGTCCTTGCATATTCACGTCCTTCTCCTAATGCGTACTGAAAACCTGTTGAATAGTATTTTTCAATCCAAGGACATCATACCACAATGCCAGATCTACGGGGAACAAAAGGGGACAAGCGCTCCGGGTGGCACGTTTAGAGGGCGGCAAACAGCTAAAATAAAAATAATAAAAGCTGCTAGTAAGTAAAATCGCATATTAAATTGGAATAGACCTAAACGTGTTCAAAATTTCAATACCGGCGCGCTAAGATATTTTTATGTTATTCCATACAACCTATCTTCATCTCTAAAATTCTAAATTTCTAAATCCGACACTGTCATACCATATAAGCCTCAAAAGCATTAACTCAGTGGTTGTAATTTCATTTAAAACTGATTCACATTCGTTCACTGTCACGGAATCATCACAGATGTTACGAATCTTTTCAATTGTTTCAGAAATATCATGTAATTGTAATCTTATATATGGGTTTATTTTGGCCCTGGCCCGCCCTCGCCCTATCAGGTCAAAAGTTTCCAGATGTCTTTCCAGACAAAGAAGAAATTCATGTTTCTTTTCGTTATATTACCCATTTTTGAACATCCTCCAAGCAATGGGCCGTGCGAACATATGAAAACAAAATCCACCCCAGATCTTATAGTTTTAACACTATTCAGTCTGGATTCCCAACGTGTTCCAGATAGAGGATTCAGAGAATTATGGATCTTTTTGTTCAATGTGACCATGTTTTAATAGACCTAGAGCAAAGAGTGTATAAGCTCCCCCAAAAGTTGTCTACTTTTTTAAGATTTTACAGCATTAGCTAAAAGAAAATTCCAGCTATGACAGCCTCATGATGTAAAATAATTATAAAAAAGACATTTTAAACACATACTTTTGGTAAACAATTCGTACTACAAACAAAACAAAAAAAAGCGTCATTTATAGATGACTAAAGAGAAAATCATGGCGTATGCTCTCATATACAGTCACTTTATAAATTCTTTAGATGGTGCGCCCCATGCTTTTCTTTTTAGTCATGCATAAACTTTTTTTTTTTTACTTTTTAGTATGAATTGTTTAAGAAAAGTATGTTTTTAAAAAGTTTTTTTTTTCTTATTATTATTTTTTCGAGTTATTTCGGTGTTCGGGTTCTCTGTCAAACGCAACATCGTTGCAGGCTAGTATTTATTTTAGGATAAAGAAGTCTATAATAAAAAAAATAATAATGAAATATGCTTTTTAAAATATATACATATATGAAAGTAACAATGGAGTATTGTATTGTCACTCGACTTACGTCGCTGTGCAAAATGTCATCATTCTATGACGTCGGTAAATAAGTTAAATTAACGTTGCAAGATTTGAGGACACCAGAAATCAACGTGAATTAAAGAAAAGAATGTAAAAATTTCCCTTGCAACATCGCCAAGCATAGAATAGCATTTGCATTTGCATTTGTATTTCAAATTGTATTCATCGTGAGATTATTTAATTTGCTTATTCTTTTAGTCTATTTGTTTATTATTTTCTTTTCTTTTGTAATCTGAGGCCATCGCCAAGTTCACCTCCCACGCCCTTACCACGCTACTGACTACAAGCTCTTGGATTGTCAAGGGGTTCAGAGTTACTTATAATATGCAAAGTTCTTTCAGCTAGGTAAGCTACACTAGTGGTTCCTACAGAACACACATATCACACAGAACATGTGTTCTAACACTTATATCACACTACAATTACTTATTTTTATGAGTCAGATTTTTTAACACTGTGTCCGTCTTTATGTACGACAGCACATTTAATTGGGCTTTTGGGACGTTTCCTGATATGTCCTGTACTCCTCTGGCGAATTTGGTCTAGAAAGCGCTCTGAAGCATCAATAGATGTACTTGTTATGGACACAGACAGTGACACCATTCATTAAGCTGGTTAGCAAGACCTTTTTAAATTTCTCAAATTCTTTGACCAGATGATATTAATTATGAATTTTAACTTATTGATGGTCTTTAGACATCTATAATTCAGCCCTGGATAGCGTAAGGGAAGGGATTCAAGAAATAGTTGGCCAGGACCTGAGTTCAAGGTATATTTCCGGCATTTATCTGGTGTTACTGAGGTAGAAACCCTGGAAAATCCTCAGTCAGGGTGGTAAAATACTGCTATAGGACGTAGGATCTCCGGTAAACGAAGCTAATACTCTAAGTATTAAGAAAACCAAATGTATGTTGGAACTTCTCCTCTTCTTATGAAACGAAATATTCTATTACAAAGTTCTGTGAGAAAGATAGAAACGAATACACTTTATTATCAACATAAAATAGCTGTGAAAGGAACGAGAAATATTTTGGAGATAGGAAAAACCTTGTAAATAAATGACCTTCTAAAAGAGGTATTATCAATCAAATTAATGGTAAAAATGATTAAAACTATTAATTTTTATCGATCAAATCAATTGTATAAATCATTAAAGTAGTTATTTTTTATCAATCAAGTCCATTGTATAAATGGTTATATTTATTAATTTTTATCAATTAAGTCAATGGTAAAAATCATTAAAATAATTATTTTTTCAATCAATAATTGTAAAAAATAAATTTAATATTTTTTATCAATCTAGTCAATGGTTAAAATTATTAAAATAGCTATTATTTAACAATCAAATCGATGGTTAAAACTATTAATTTTTATAAATCAAGTCCATTGTAAAAAAATGATTAAAATGATTAATTTTTATTAATCAATGCGGTTAAAATAGTTAATACTATTAATTTTTATCAATCAAGTCAATACGGTTAAAATAGTTAAAACTATTATTTTTTATAATCAAGTAGATGGTAAAAGTGGTTAAAACTTTTAAAAATTGTCAGTGTTCACTAATAAAAGTTAGGGAACTAATTTCATGAAAGCTTAGAAAGGAAAATCAGAAACCTTTCTGTTGACGGAAAAATTCAAACAAGAAAGGAATATTTAGAAATAAATAACTTATAATTAGGATTCATATTGTGACTATTGATTGACATTTTACTTTGCTATTTAAACTAATATACAGCGAAAATTATTTTCGATTCTTAAGTGTATGTTCAGTCAAAAATTATTCTCCAGTATGTCGTTACCGGTAACCAAGAAGTTAACAAAGATATGGAAAAAATTCTGATTGTGAGAATTCTTGGTTCATATATTCTTGGAATTAGGATTTTTTAGCCAGTAACACTACTATAAATATTTATGCAGCCTGTTGTATGATTTTCCTTACTGTTTCTGGAAAAAATGCTAGATAATTTAAGAATGAATATGATAACTATCTTAATTATTAATTATACTATTATAAATGTTACTGTATTGAAAATTATATTTCTACGAAAAAAAATTGTAACATTTCTTATCCTTAATCATTATATTTCACCTTTGTTTTGTGATTGTTCTAGTTAACAGAGTTAAAACCTGTTCACTTTTGGTGCCCGTTGATCTGTCCGTCTGACCCGCACATAGGTGACCTAGTCATAAACTTGACTCGATTTAACCGTTCTTGAATCGAATGATTCTGGACCAGGTCTTCACCGAAATAACTAGACTGACTTCACTCGACAACCCGATGATTGAATCTCGACCCAGCGGACCAATCTTGAGCCGGTAGCCAGACTCTGTGGTTTGAGTCAGTTAATATTGTAACATTTTAGATTCCTTGAGAAGTGAGTTTATGTATAGGAGTTTTATTTCTTAAAGTTTTAAAAGATTTGAATGTTTGGCGTCATTTCTGTTCTTTCGAGGGATATGAGACTATTTCTATGTTATTACAATTGTTAGGATTTTTTTTCCCGTCTTATTTCTCGTGCTCTGAGAAATGACGTCTGCGCTTCCAATCATCGCAGAAAGACTGTTTGAAAGGATTCAATCTCGGATTTGTTCTCTGCGTCACCACCACGAAATAGGGCACCGTCTCAGACCAGGCCTCCAGCATATAATGATTGACCTGACCCAAATCATGACCCGGGGAGTCGTTTCAGTTTTGGTGCTCAGAGACCTTCGGGAACGTAATTCCTACATCGTTTTAATATATCTCTAGCAGCACAAGTACATCCGAAGATTTCAGGTCAATATTAAGCCAGCAACTCAGACATTCATCATAGTTTTCCGTTCTTGATCAACATTGATCGACATTGACATGTTACAATATTTTCATTTAATGTTAGTAGAATCTAAGAGTAAACGTGACTATTTTAATAATTCATGAGGGACTCCCCATGGGAGCTAACAAGCCTTTTGATAGAGTATATATATATATATATATATATATATATATATATATATATATATATATATATACATATATGTATGTATGTATATATATCTTGACACGCACACATCGAATACAAGATTGGATTTTTTTTGTGGTGTTGGAGAAGCACTGGGTGGATGTTAACTGTATATAAATGAAGTGATTATGGAGAAAAGAAATTTGGATACCACTTGCATACAAATGAAGTTACATGACACGACAGACTCGAAGAAAAAAGCTATGATGTTGTGAATTAAACAAAGCCCATTGTGCTGTTAACATTTGATGCAGTGAGACGTATTAAAAATAGCGTCCAGAGTTGGCTGAATCCTGAGGTATGTACAGAGATGTTGTAATAGTATATATCTATATTATGCAGCATGTGCATGTGTGTAATTTAAAGAAAAAAAATTGTTGATTTAACAAAAAAAATTAAAAAAAAGATAAATGTCCTATAGACATAAGAAGTGCATAGGACAAAAATAAGAAAGCCAGGTTCATGTACTTGGCGAGATCTCGTGTTGCGACTATGTTTAAAAAGGGACGCAATCGAGATCACATAAATGCTAAAGTGGATTCTGAATCAGAATGTTTTTATGTATGACCTTCAGCCATCTAAGGCTCAGGTAGGGATAGGGAAGGGGACAGAATGCGGGAAGGTGTCCGCCAAGGTCTAAGTTGAAAGTGCCATCCCAGCATTTGCTTGATGTGAGTGAGGGAAAAACCTGTCAGGATGACCGGCTATGGGGGTTGAACCCACGACCTGCCGAATGCAGTGACTGAGGAAAAAACCTGTTAGGATGACCGGCTGTTGGGGTTGAACCCACAATCGCTGAAATGCAGTGACCAAGGAAAACCTGAATCAGGATGTGGTATTGAACGCACAATTTCCCGAAAACCACGTTTACTATGATTGATACAGCGTGCATGTTGATAAATAATTGTGAAATTACATTAAGTCAAGGGAGAAACTACAGAATGGCGTTATCGAGCAGTATAATAAAAAAGTGTTGGTTGAAAAAATGGTTTACCGAGGGCGCTTGTGTTAATATAACTTATTTGGCACTTGCCGAGACGTGATGTGGGGACCTTGTAACCCATGAATAGTGCTGCACTTTGGTTAGGACAACTTTATGCGACCTAAACGTGAAGGGATCCCTATGTCCGTGCCGAGACGTGATCTGGGGACCTTTTAACCCTTGACTTAGTGCTCCACTTTGATTAGGACAACTTTATGCGAGCAAAAGGTGTAGGTCCCGCTTAGTACTATGTCACAGGGTGATAACAAGTGGAAATAGAAACTAGATGAACACACATGCTTTAAATTAAAAATAATAAGCGAATGATGTACCAGACTTTTGCTGGCCGGGCTGCAAGCCCGCCGTAGGCCGTATATATATATATATATATTGTAATGGTAAAAGCAGTAAATAGTATGATCGCAACATGACCCACAGGGCCCAATGTTTTAAAATAGTGACAAGAAAACTGTAACAGAGTAACAAGTCAGTACTGTTGGGGAACACTTTTAGATCCCAAGTGCGTGCAATGGGACCTGCAAATATGAAAAAATGATCATTTGAATCGTTAGAAGTACAAAAATGATTACAAATTGTACAACAGAGTAATAAGGCAGTAATGCTGGAAAATACGCGGAGGTCCCTTGAAAAAAAATGGATCTTGGAACAACAACAAAAAATGGCGACAAATTGAAATAAGACAGTACTATTGATCAACACGGAGTATGTAGAGCAGTTAACAATTGTGTAATATACGGAATAATAGATTATTGCATGGAGTTCTATTGCGTCTTATCATATGAAAATGACGTTTACGTCTGGGGAAAAGTGAAGTCCGCACGAAAAAGTTCGTGATGCTTGCTCATCGAGGTTTATATTGTTTTGTTATGAACTAAGAGAATCGAGGACTTTGCGTGGCTGTAGAAAAACCAGTTTAATCTGAAGGTTTCTTGGCGGAGGAAAAGACATCTTTTCGCCAGGCAATGCGCGCGCACAGCTGACGTGACGTTACGTAGTGGACGGAGCGTCTGGATGAGTTGTGTAGGGTGACCTTGAGCGAAGAGCAGTTTAGCTTCCGTGTGTATGTGTGCATGCGCCTTCTCTATAGAAACGAAACGAAGCCAAAAAAAGAAAGAAAGATGGCGTGTTTCTTTGTTCTACCAGTTAGGAAGCGAAAAAGAACAATATACCGTCGCACAAAATGTTTTTCCCGTACATGTTTGATGTTAAAGTTTACTTTATTGTATGTATGTATCTTTGGTTTGAGTTTGTACTTTTGTCTTGAACGAGCAAGTCGCGCTGAAGCAGAGCAAGTTTTTAGTTCGTAGTAGGTAGAATGCATCCCGAACGCGTTAAAAATTGTTAAACCCATGCTGAGCAATGTAACGTTAGACGTATTATGAATTATTTTGGCTCGATTGATTGATAATTAGACGTAAAAAGGCGCGAAAAAATTGTGATTGCTCTGGAGTTTTTTAAAAATAATAATAATAATAAAGTAATGTATGTAAAACGGGTACTGTGATTGAACGAACGATACAACTTTGTGAAAAAACGAATATAAACGTGTAGTACACCGTGGACTATGCTAGGTTATAAAACACCATTGAAATGACTATTTTGCCTCCCTCCACCCGAATATGGCCGCCAAAGACGTAAATGATTGAATATTTGACGTTGGTTTTTTTAATGTAAAAATGTTAGTAGTGAGTAGATAGTAGGATACATTATGTAGAATGTAGGTAAAATAATGCATGTAATACGGGTACTGTGATTGAACGAACGATACAACTTTTCGAAAACGAATATAAACGTATAGTACAGCGAGGACAATGTTAGGTTATAAAACACCACTGGACGACCCC
>JAGDQP010004402.1:0-52220 GCA_022664845.1 Lepisma saccharinum
CTGATAGAAACAGACGTTTTGTCTTGTCTTTCGTGCATAACATAAGTGTTCTATGGAATACTCGATTCATTAAGAAAGAAATAATGACCTAGTAACCATAGGTTTCAGCGTTCATTTTCGTTTCTTCATGTTCGGTAAGGATTTTTTTTTTTACTTTACAATTTAAATTAAGTCTTTCAGTAAATTTCAACTAATGGCCCAACTAAAGTAAAATTGTGTTATGTTCCCTGTTTTGCTGTTTCAAATGCGATCTCTATATCTCTCTTTTTTTTTCATTCTTTCGTACATACTACAAGAAACTATAGATATCTTTTCAGAAGCCAGGACATGTGATAATGATTTCTCTTACAGAAGAAAATATCCAACCCTTGCTCGTTCACGCACACACTCTCAGAATCACACATCACTCCCTCTACGTCAGTTGGGTTGTCTATCTTCTAGGGTTGGAGAAAAATTGTGTATAATAAAGTCATGTGAACATTATTTTGGCCATGATAGTACAACCAAAATGCTGCAAAGAAGGAAATGAAGATTAACGGAGAGACAATAGGCGTAGTGGATGAGTATGTTTACCTAGGCCAGTTCAAAACATCGAATGCACATTTGTCCGATGAAATAAATAGAAGATGTAAAATGGTGTGGGGTTCTTTTGGAAGACTACACTTTATTTTCAAAAGCAAACTACCAATGTGTCTCAAGCGTAAAGTTTATAATCAATGTCTAACCTGTAATGCTGTACGGCTGCGAAACTTGAACATTGAATGCGCAAACGACTCAAAGATTGAGAGTCACACAAAGAGCAATGGAGAGATTCATGCTAGGAATAACCAGGAGGAACAGGAAGACAAATGAATGGTAGAGGACGCGCACGCACGCAGCGTATTCGCGCACAAACAAAGGTAGAGGATGTAATCAAGACTGCGAAGAAGATGAAGTGGAGATGGGCCGGTCACATAGCCAGACGAACAGATGGAAGGTGGACGACAAATGTACTACAATGGATTACTAGAAAAAATAAACGACCGAGACGACGTCCAAATGTAAGATGGGTAGATGAAATCAAGCGTTCTTCAGGAGCTACATGGATGAGGATAGCAGCAGACCGAGAGATGTGGAAAGAAAAGGGGGAGGCCTTCATCCAGCAGTAGATAGAAAACGGCTGAATATGATGATGATGATATATATATTTATGTATATCTTTTATAAAGTTAATGTTACATCTCAAAGTTGAAACTTTACTCAAATGTAGGCCATAAATTGATTTGTATTCTGTGAAAAAAAAATGTGATTGCATCTTAAATAGTTTAGAAGTTATAAAATTTTAAATTTTCGTAACGAACGTAACACGGATTGGACATGAGTTTTTCAGTCCTTAGGGGAAAATTGCGTTTTATCTTAAAGTACTGTTTTAAGCCCAAAATATTTTATTGTAGAAGGACTAGGTATGTACTTCTTTACTACTGCAAAGTTTTCGAATTACTCAATTAGTTTATCCACGACAATTTTTGAAAGCCCGTAACGGACGCTACAAAAAACGTAACGGACGTAACATTTTTGTCCAGGCGCACATAACAAGTGAATTTATCTAGTGAAATATAAGAAAACAAATTTAAAAATTAAAAGAAAAGTGCAATTAACAGGAACACTACTTTCCAGTGAAACTTACAGCACTTCTACAGTGTGTCCGTAAACTATTAGTACAAATTTCGGGAAGTGATTATTCACTTCAAAGCAAGAAAAATCCTTTGTAGAAATTTCGAGACATACGTAAGTTTAAATTTACAGGCGCTGAAAGTTTCGGTGACATCGTCACAAATGACGTCATATCTCGACACATACTAACGCAAGCGGTATAGGCTTAGGAAATCACAATCGAAGTAGTACCCGATACATCCATTTAGCAATGTTTATGGTTGAGGTAGTGCCACAAATGGACAGGTTTTGCAATGTAAAGATTTTATTGTCAAAGAAATAAATGGTTTATTAGGGCATATAAATCCTCTTTAAGATGGATTTTCCAATCATAAAAATAACTTAAATACATTCATTGATTTCTACTTGAATTGTCATTTGCGAAGCTGTTTACTTCACTATGTGTCGAGCTATGACATCATTTGTGACGATCTCGTCGTAACGAGCTTCTATAGCTCGGAAACTACTCATGCCTGGGAATTTCATGACAGGAAAGTTTTTCTTTGTTTCAATGCAAATAATCACCTCCCAAAGCTTGCGCCATTTTTTCTGGGACACACGGTATAGCCTAAATTCAGCATTTTGCTTTGCAACGTTACAAAATTTCCATGCATTATTTACTAAACTTTTGCGTTACAAGATACGGCATAGTACCGCCCTTTACACAATCTCCTCCCACCACCAACACCATTTATGGTCCTTTACCGTGCGAAACACGGCAAACAAAGTCTATATAACTTTTTTCAGCTGATATTTCAAACTATCGTCGAACCGTAAAGGTTCTATCCTTGCTGGAATGGTGCTCTTCGATAAGCATTTTAAGCCGTACCGGCCCGATGATTCATTGTTGTGCCTCTATAGTAATCATCAATTGTATTGTTTCAATGCATTTTAAATTATATCCAATTATTAGTATACTTAAAATATAAGAGGGCGGTATCCACGAATCAAATGATGGGAGTAGCCTTTCCAGCGTACTAGTAAGGTTTATCCTTTGTTTGTTGAATATTATCTACGAGTATTAAGATACTCCATACTTTGTTTTAAATGTATCTAGGTTTACATCGGCAGGGGATGCTTTTCTGGTCGAATATACACAGTGATTGTATGCATGAACAAGTTTTTATAACGCTTTAATATAGCGATACGTCCTTTTTGAACTAAAATTTTTCCACATCCGTTGTTTCAAAGTACGATTCAAACGTTCGACAATACTACCTCTGATATCGAGATTCTTTGTTATGAAGTTTTTTTTTTTTAAATGTCCCGAATGTCTCGTTAGTAAACACTGTGGCTTTATCTGTTCGTAAATGTATCTCTCTAGGCTGAATGCGAATATTTTTCCAAAGTGTTTTTAGGTTTTTGAACGAACAGGTACTGCCCAAGTGTATTTACTAAATAAATCAATATCAATTACTGTTAAAATATACCAGTACTCATCATGGAATTTTTTGAAGAATTGGCATATCGTTTAAATCCGCTTGCCGCTGTTCATCAATATTGACGACAATGTATGAATTTCGGGGGAATCTTTTACGTGCTCGTTTGTGTAATGTATATTTCCGTTGTGTTTATAACTATCTTCCATTTTCTGTAAAGGTGTTATTTTACTCACAACATTCAACAAGCCTTTGGGTGTGGAAAAGGAAGGTGGCTGATTTGGATTATACTAAATATTTCCTAATTGCTGCTTCAACTATATACACTCCACCGTTTCCGCTTTGCAGAACCACTACTTTAGGTTTCTTTGGTTTTAGAGTTTCGACGTCACTTTTTTGTGATTTTGTCTTAAACTTAAAACGTTGTATGGATATTTTGTGTATAGAATTGCCTATGCATTCTCTGAGGATATTTGAATTAGCTAGTAACGTACAGAATGGTTGCCATGCAAAGGATTTTTAACACGATAACGAATAACGTCAGATAATCTAAAATTTTAAAATCAGGTATTGCTTTCCCCTAAATAGTTACAGTTCCATCCTCAGCCTATTGAATATTTGAATATTGTCATAATGGATGGGTGAGATTGAAATGTCCGTCTAAGATGCGTCATGTTCAAATATAAAAAAATGAAAACTACATTACAAGGTTTATCAAAATAGTAAGCTACATACTGTTGCCGTCTGGAGCCACACACTGTTGCTTTCGCTTAGCCAATGATTTTATTCTATGGCAAAAGAAGTCTGGAGTCTACGATACGAAGAAACCTTGAACTGCATGTTGCACCGCCAGATCATCAGGGAAGGTCTTCCCTGCCAGAAGTGGTCGAGTTGTCGGAAGACGTGGTAGTTAGAGAGAGGTCGTGGAATACGGCGAATGAGGAAGAGTTTCATAGTGCAACTCATGGAGAGCCTGCACCGTTCTTTGTGCGACGTGTGAACAGGCATTGTGATACAACATTAAGACACCATATCTGTTGACTATTGCTGGATAATTGCGCACAAGTCTGCTTTGCAATTCATGGAGTTCAGCACTAACAATTAGAATATCAGATTCCGCGTCCCCGTCATGAATTAGCACAATGATAAAATTTTCATTCCATTATGGTCAAATCTCAGAGGTCAGGTATGCGATATATCGATAAAACTAACAAGTAGAGCGAAACTACTTTTTGATATGGCAATAACATTACGAAAAACATATAAAATTAGATTTTCATGAAAATCGATGACAACATCCATAAAAATGTGTTACACTGTGACACGTATGCTATCTTGAAAGCAGAAACAGGTAGGGAGACATGGATTTCAGATTCATCACCCGTGAGGTTAGTGGTTCTGAACTCTTTTTGTTTGCGACACACTATCTTAAGTAATGAGTATTCGCGGCACACTAATTTACGAGCTGACGACAATACGGAAGGCTTGTCCGCCGACTTGGTCTCGAGTCGGAATACCTAATCCTCTCTGACTTGGTCTGAAGTCAGATCCTATATATTACTATACTACTTGCCAAACCGACCTAGAGCGGAATTATAAATCACAACATTGAAGAGGAGACACATGTTAATCGCTATAGCTTATGTACCGGGCAATAATTTAATCTTCTTGTATATAATTTATATAGTGGAACTTTAGTAATAAAAGGTGTTGGCAAAATGTCAACCACATCTATGTTCTTATTTAATAACAACTGATTACTAAGCTGGTCCATATAAAAATAAAGTTTCTTTTAATAACAACTGAATTGCGATCCCAATGGTCGAAAGGCTATACCTAATGATCTAATAACACATAAGAACCCACGTAAGTATTAACGAGTCACAAGATCATTACGTGGTGGAAGCGCGATTTCAATAAGTTTTATTACGTTATTATATTATGGATTGATCGGCACTGCAGATACGTTTATTAAGAGGTTAAAACATTCATAGTGGACCGACAAAAAAGTGCCATAGTTGAAAATGTTTCCGTTTAAGCATTAAATAAACAGTGAATCAGTGACAAAATTATACCAAAATTATATCATTGGTATTAAAACCTTATTTTCTATGGAAACAATTGGAACTACAATCCCATTCGAAATTTTATCTTGGATACACATCCCTGAAGAATAACCCACCCTTCTAAGAAATCATTCGACATTTTCTCCCTACACCAGGAACTGGACAACAAACCCATCAGGACAAACAAACTATGTTTTAGTAAATTATTTTAGATTCCAATTGTTCTTTTAAACAAAACCAGAGTACATAAACACTAAGCTCATGAATAAATACCTATAAGTCGTTCTGGAAAAAGAACACTAGAAGATAATTCAGACAATTTAGATAACTCAGACAAAGAAAACAATATGACTACGAAACCGTCTTTTAATTTGTCACACTTAACCAAATATTCGACAACAATAAATGAAGATCCCGACCGCTTCTTCATGCTGTTTGAACATCTAGCCACTTTGCAAGGCTGGACAAGAGAGAAAAAGGTAGAGATTCTTCCAATGTATCTGAAAAGACGTAGCGTAGACCTTATTTTTCAATTGCAATCACTAAATCAAACGGCAGAAATTACATATGGCAAATTAAATGAGAAACTTATCATCCTAAGTCGTCTTAGACTTTCTCAATATAAGGCTGAAATGGAGATTAATCTGGTGCAGCAATATCGAGAAGAATCCATAGACGCATATTTTCTCCGAAAATTAAGGGCCATTAGACATAATCTTCCGAAATGTACAGAATAGGCCAAAGTCCATTATTTATCATTGGGACTACAAAGAAATTTTCTTTAAAAGAATCGCCCTAGAAACAAATGGTACAGTACAAGAACTTAAAAACCAAATTACAAGCCCTAGAGAAATCTCAGGACTTAATGAGAAAAAAAGATTATGTGGAAAAAGCACAAGCTCTAGAGGAGTTAAATACTCAATGTCAAACAATGCATAATCCATATAAGATTCAAACTCTTTCCCAAATTCTAAGTTTTAATATACAAAATTCAAACTCTTAAAATTTGCTTTACCAAATTATAAACCAAGAAAATTCTAGACAACAACCAAATTATCCTCTGTATTCGCAAAATCACAATCAACAATGTTCCAGTACGCAAACATTATCTCCTTGGACCACTCAAGAACCTATTATTTCCTTCCCACAAGGAGAACCAGTGCCTCCGAGATATGAACCTGTAACACACACCCTTCAGCAAAACCTAACCTACCAAATGAAAATGCATAAGTCTAATCAGCCCATACCACAAACACTGATTCTCTCATTCTACAGTGCACAACCAACATCACAAGGCCAAGTACCTATCAAACATGTAATTGATACCTCAGTTTACCAATTTGAACAAGTACAACTTAATCAGACACAACCTAGTCAAAATGTTCATCCTCAGTCCAACTTGCAAAGCATTATAAACAAAAAGCAGAATTATTTCTAACGATAACAAAGAATGCTCCTTATAAACCACCATACAAAGACAAGAATTCTAATAAAGGTAAAAAAGACCAGCAATCATACGCGAGAAACGAATATAAAAAGGAAGAACATAACCAAAATAACGGTATGATTGCTGTTTGCTCAGTATGTCATAAACCTGGTCATAATTTGTTGGTACGACAAGGACAAAGCACAAAATAATCAGGGAAACTACTAACGTCACCTGTCCCATCAACAGGCGAGCGGGCGAACAATTCAAATGAAACTTCACATGCAAATTGGTCCAACCCTATACAGGATTATTTGTTCACCCGGGCGTTGACTCCAGTAGGCAGTCACACGAGTTATTGCATGCCCTTCCGTCAATAAATAACGAAAGACAGTATACGCATTGAAGCTTCCTCTGATGGTCCGTGTCAATACCAGAATATAGTTAATCCAACCACTGGATACCAGGGGGTGGACAATCAGAGTTGTTGTCTTGATATAAAAATGAAAGGAAGCCGCACTCTTTGTTCTTCTCTCAATTTCAGCGACCCGCAGGAAAAAAATGATGGATGAAGTCAAGGTTGCAGTCTAATACGGTGTTAAATGTAGGTCTTGCGGGTGGGGTCAAATTTCTGATAATTTGTTTTGTAAATAAAAGTCATACTTTGACTAGCTACTTCATTGCTGGATTTAAGAAACCTACAACTAAAAGTAATCCTACTGTTCAAAGCGAAAGGATTACTTTGATCGTTTCTGTTGAAAATAAATTCAAACGGCGATCCTGTAGAATGAAATTAAAATGACTAGAAGATCTAAGCGCATCACATTATTCAAACACTCACATAGGCTTGTCTGCATTATATTATATTATTATTATTATACCAGATACAAATATATTGGGGCTAGAGCCAAAACTTTTTAAAATTTATCTGGGCGGGCCGGGCTTGGGCAAATAATTTTTTAAAACTTATCGGGCCGGACCGGGCTCGGACCAAGAAGTTATAAAATTAACGGACCGACCCGGGCTCGAGCCAAAAACTTCTAAAGCTTTCCTAGCCCGGGCCCGGGCTGGGCCTGGCCTAGGTACATTCGAACTGGATTGCGTTTGGGCAGAAACATTCGGCCCGAGCAGGTCTCTACTATGTCCACAAGATATGTGTGGACAAGGCAGCGGATTTCCACGTTAGATCGCCACCGATACCAATTGGAGTACGGAAACAGATCGACCTTCAGCGTAGCCAACTGCAAAGAGCAGGAATTATAAAAGAGACACCTTCTAGTTCATTTTCTCCCCCTCTGTTGGTAGTTAGACTCCGTAATCACAAGATTTCAGGCTAGTTTCAAATTTAATTAATCTTAACAAATGTACAAGATATCTAACCATACAATTTCCCTAAGCAGAAGAAGTGTTATCTAGTCTAGAAAGAAAGAAACTGATATCCACCGTCGACATCAGTCAAAGTTACTATCAAATTTTATTGGGTAAGAAGAGCCAAAAATACACTACATTCGAAGTGAACCACTCAAAAAGAGCTACAAATTGCAAACATGCGTTATGGGCCATTCCACGAGCGCATCTGCATTAACAATTGTAACAAAGAAACTACTACAAGGACTACCGAATAGAATAACAAGCTTTGCAGACGATATAATAATAGGATCATTTAACAAAGAACAACAATTCCAGGATTTACAGTTTTGCTCCAGCGGTTCCGAAAACACGATTTCAGCGCCACCAACGAAAATTACATTTCTTCTATTCTTATCTTGAAGTATTAGGTTTCAGAGTGTCCAAAAATTGCAAAGAAGATACAGAACTTCCAAAGACCATGAAAAGAGAGACAACTTAGAGGCTTTATCCGTCTCCGTTCGTCTATTCGCGCACACTGAGATCACTTTACCGACCGAATTGAACCTTTTCAGCAATTATTGTAAAAAAAATTCAAAGTTTAAATTTGATCAATCATTGGATTCACTCTTCGAGCAAATAAGATTGCACATAATAAATGCTACCTCACTTTCTCACTTTGACTCAAAAGCACATATTAGTGTATATACAGACGGCAGTACATATCAGCTCAAGGGGCTTCTGACGTGGTATTATCCTGAAACAAACGAGGAGAAAATAGTATCATACTGTTCACAAAGACTAACGAAAACGGAAACCAGGCAGAGCACTTGGGCTAAAGAGCTTCATGGAATAGTCTACTGTCCCAGGAAGTTTAAATTTTACCTTCTGAATCATATATTCACCCTGTGCACAGACAATAAAATTTTATCCACTTTACAGACTCAAAATGTCAAGATTGGAAAGTACACTCGTTATAGGATCTTCCTGTCTGACTTCAACTTTGAAGTAAGTTACAGAAAATGAACAAAGATGCCCACTGATATTTTGTCAAGGTTAGAGAAAACGGAAAACATCAAAAAAGAAAAAGAAAATGAAGACAGTAAGGAAGAATCTTCCTCCAACAGAGAGAAAGTAACAGACATGGTAAAGATATCAGAATATCAACCCAAGCTTTTGTTCTATTGCTTTAGAAGATAATGTACTGCTGACAGAATATTTTTCTAATGAAAAGCTAAAATAGGAACAGAAAAAGACCCAACATATTCAAATATCATAGCAACTTTAAATGGAATGCAGCCAGAAGATACAACAACAATACATGGACTAAAATATCCTTGTTTGAAAAATCGAATACTATATCGTGTAAGAAAACAACAGAGTTAGGCGGAATACACTTCTTATGTATTCAAAAAAGCCTAATCCCTCAAAAGTTTGGTGGAGTACACGAATCAGAGGTGGTAGGATATCCCGGACTGACGATAATGTACACAACATTATTGTTTAAGTACTATGTGACTTCTATGAAGCAAACATTAGCATACTACTTAAAAACACGTAACGAGTCTCAACGCTATAAAACGCATTCTAACAAACAGCAAGGTGACCTTTTGCATCACCCCGTAGGTCATCTTAATGAACATATTTTAGACATTTTTTTATATTTTTGACATGCTTGGACGAATAGTTTCTGAACGAAACATCAAGAAATATGTCCACATAGCTGTAGAAAATACGTCGCGCCTAGTCATAGCGAAAGTAGTCGATTCGATGTCAGCAAAATCAATAACGGATTTTTTGAAACAAGAAATAATCCTCAAGTACGGACGTTTCAATTCATTAGGTCTAGATAAACACCAGTGCATTTCAGTATAGCACTACGTGAGATGGCAAAGAAATACAGATTTGAACTTAAGTTCAATCCAAGCTACTCGCACTCAGCAACAGGTTTATCTGAAATTAACCAAATGACGATCAAACAGATCATTAAATTTTATGTACAAAATGATATTAAATCATGGGGAAAATACATCCCATATGCTATTTTCTCGATAAATTCCCAAATATCGACAAACACTGGGTGTAGTCCATATTTCTTAATTAACGGTTTTAATCCCAGAATTATTGCGGATGCCCAGCATGGCATCAACTATAGTCTACAAATTACGAAGGAAAACTCAGCGACATAAGACAGAAAATAGCGAACAAATTGCATAAAACACAAGCAGAAATTATATTATGATGCACGTAAAACTCAAATATCATTTCAGAAAAATGAAAAAAAAATATTTCCCATACAAATTTCAAAACATTCCGGAACATTTCACTAAGCAATATGTGGGTCCTTCCACGATAAAACACAAGAAGAACAATAACAAATACTTAGTAAGGTTCTCCAATATTTTAGGCAAGAACTCGAAATCATATTCGTTGATAGAATCAAGAAATATTACGAAGAAACGAATAGATAAGATGCTAAATCAAGGAGTTCGCTGCGAAATTCATCTACACATACGCAAATTCCAAACACACACAGCACTGGTATAAGCTTTGGACGAAGAGAAGTCCATCTTTGCAGATGAGAGAAGCGAAGCGACCTTGGAGTAGATGTACGTCAGTGTGACGTCAAGCCACACACGGATCTCTAGCAGTCTGCAATTGGAGTGGAGAAGAGAGAGAAAAGCAAAACGACCTGAGTGTCTTGTACACAAACAGCATTAGGAGAGGCAAAAGATATACAGACATGTCTAATACGCAGCTACATATGTAGCAGCATAGTGAAAATAAAAGAAGAAATCAAGAAAAGTTATATTTCAAATTACTGCATGGCGAACATGATGCAACGACTTCAACCAAGACTATACCATTTATGGTACCTGTCACTGTTCTCTTATTTAACATGCTTTGATAAAAAGTATGTATACTAGTTAAATGTTTCGGCAATCGTTTTTTATTTTTACGACCGCCCAGTAGAAAAGGATAAGCTTTTAAAATGCACATTTTTCTGCTATTGTTAAAATTTTTCTACTAGAAAAACCTTCACTTGTTCCAAGTAACCATTATCAATCAAAACTTTCATTGTAACTAACATGTTAGGAAATAATAAAACAAGACTCACAAATCAGAGTTATCTAGCAAGGAAGAATTTTTTATGTATACTGCGTCAGGTTTACACATAGCAACCAGAAATGACGTTAAATTGATAAGGGGTGACGCAGAAATAAATTCAAAACAACAAAACAGTTCCGCACACTTACTACTGTTCATATCAGGAATTTGATGTAGTATCGACAAACAATTTAAAACTAGCAACTAGGCATAAAGGAGAACTAGAAATAAAGCATTATAATTTACCCCAAAATTATAAAACAAAGTTTCATTCCCCATTCCAACCTCTGCAGAAGACAATTGATAATCAGGAAAATTTAGTGAGGCGTGAGAAAAATGATCGGCGCAGCAATCTCCAAGATTTTCACCTCCATCCCATGGTAGCATGGACAACTATAGTTTTAGTGATCATAATATTTGTACTAATAGTAGCGCTAATACACCTTCATACAGTATGTATAAAACTTTGAAAACTAAACAAATCAAATAACAACTTTTTCATTTCAGATGAAAACAATAGTGATTCTTATCTTACTAGTGATATTAGTTTTCTCAAACCTAGTGTGCATCATATATGTGATAAAACACATAAACCAACAGCTTAAAACTTTCCCGCAAATGACTCGGTGAAAGAAGATACAGTGAACCAGCAGGAAACCAAGATCAAGATCTCAAAGGAAACCCCCCAAATCATATCCCACAACAAGAGTGAGACCACAGCTTGCAGTAATAACAAGGAACCCAACCCTGTCAACAATTAAGCAAAAGTGGAAATAACCCCTATCCCTTCTATCAGTAAATTAGTGTGTATTTTTTAAAGGTGAATCGTTGCAGAGGAAAAGGTTTAACTCCATTGAGGGGGATGAATCTCAAAGAGCCGCCCCCGCTCTGGGCAGGTTAAGCAATAGTGATCCTCTACTAATTAAATAAAATGTGTAAATATAGTGAAAAGTTTTATTATGCTGTCATAAAGTGCAAGTGTTTCAATTATACAAGTTAAATGAACTTCCCAAAACAGTTAATTAACCCCAGGATTAAGGGGGGGGATGTAATAGGAATTGGATATGTATGTCAGTAGACACACATAATAACAAAACAAAGATGAAGTAAATAGAAGAAATACGCGTAATTATGGTTATGTAATCATAACATTGTAGCAGACGATGCGAACTCCAAGCGAATAATCTTGGAAGCACATAAGTCACGCCTACTGGAAAGCCAAGAAGAGTCCTATAAAAGACCCAGCAAACTTTATAACAGTATCATTTGATCAACCTCTTCCCTTCTCTTCTGACTTGGTCTGGAGTCATATCCTATATTTTACTATACTACTTGCCAAACCGACCTAGAACGGAATTATAAATCGTAACGTTGAAGAGGAGACCCATGTTAACCGCTATAGCTCATGTACCGGCCAGTAATTTAATCTTCTTGTATATAATTTATATAGTGGAACTTTAGTAATAAAAGGTGTTGGCAAAAAGTCAACTGCATCTGTTCTTATTCAATAACAACGGAATTACGCTCCCAATGGTCGAAAGGCTCTACCTATTGATCTATTAACATACAAGAAGCCACATAAATATTAACGATCCAGAAGATTATTACGATATTTTTCCTTTTTTTTCAAAATAAATATTGAGTGAAATTACTTGAATTACTTCTACCAGTAAAATCACGAAGCCTCAGAAGTTTCGCGGCACACCTGTTGAAAACCTCTGCTCTAGGGTCAAATTCAGAGGTCAGGAATGCGATGTCACGATAAATGTAACAGGTAGAGAGAAATTGATTTCGAATGATTGATCATCATGACGAAAATCATATAAAATGAAACTTTCACGAAAGTCAGTGAGACAACTAAAAGGAATGTCGTGAGAGGTATACACCACGTGATATATGCTATCTCCGAATAGGTGAATCGTATAGAGAAACGGATTTTAGATTAGTAATCACCGTGATGAAGAACATATAAATTGCGAGTTTGAGGACTGTAAGGCCAAATTCTCAAGATTTCCAAAAGTCACATACTGTATTATTATACAGTACTTCGAGTTCGACAACACACATATGATACTTAGGAGAGTTTTGTGAGGTCACTGTTCATTAACTTGCATACAATATTACGTTAAATAATATACTATAGTTTGGATTCAAAATCTCGAATAGAGGATATACAAGAGCTACGGTCAGTAAGGGGAATTCAATATTAAGTTAAATAATATACAGTATTTAGGTTTATAGAAGACAAAAGCTATGCTCAATGTTCAGTAATGTATGTCAGTAAGGTTAAACCACATCGGGTAATCTACATGTTATATGCGGGAATCATACTTTGTCAAGATTTAGTTGCTTTTGTTTTGTGTAGATCTAATATAAACAATATGGCAAATACGGTAATAGATTACTTCATGTCATGTTATTTACGATCAATTTTAAATTTTCAGTAAACCAAATAAGTTAGATTATGTCATAAACAGGAACTATTTATATCATGATATGGCAAATACAGTATTAGAGTACTCGAGGTAAATGTCAAATTCTGTTGAGTTAATTACGATAAAAGTCTTAAAAAGTTATAATATGCTATATACGAGAACCATTTGGCAAGATCTGGCAAAAACTGCCTTAGGGTTAGGTTAGAATACGACAAATTAAGGTTAAATTTTCAGTAAATCAAATAGAGTATTAAGTATATAATACGTCATAAGCTGTAACCAAAACTGGGATACGTCGGAAAGTAAGACGTATACAGGAACGGCTATTTAATATGTTCGTTAACGGAACAAAGCTCGAGTTACGTGAAAATGTTAAAATTTATACATAATCATTAGGTTCACAGGCCCTGTAAAATACAACGGATATTCAAAATTTGCGAATAGGCGTGACCAGGTGTCCTATGGTGACCAATCGGCGTTCGAGGAAGTTTCGTGAACTGCGATAGCCAATCAGCGTGTTGCATTTTACGTCACGCAACTGGTTTCGATCAGTCAATGAGCGACACGGGTATTTCATTTGGATTAAATTCAAGTGACGGGAAGTGGCGGGACTACACTCATGCCCGCCCCAAAGTTTGTTGTCGAATTCTGTTATGCCCTGTATATGAGTTATGTAGTGTAAATTTGTTTTGCCTATGGAGGTATGCTTACTGAACCACCGTTTTTCACGCTGCTTCAATATTACGCATTTATTATGAAACAAATATATCCAATCATTCAACTTACTCTGGATGTTTTCTATCTCTTTAAAAGACTATATGGACAAATTATCCCTTCTCTTTGTAAACTGCTCTAATATTTTCTTGTGAGAGTCCAAATGCTCGTATAAGCTCATTGTTTGTCTCAGAGATTGGAAATTTTCCAGTCTGGTTTCAACCATGATTACCTAGTCAAAGTACTGCTTATTTCCTTAAAACTTAGGCAACGACACTTTCCAAATAATCTAATATTCTCGGAAACTTGATTCAAGTTTCATTTATCTTAGGAAAGAAGCTTTCGTTTGATATTAGGTGAAACATACCTTAACAAATTGTTTCATGATATTCGGGTTTATATTAAGCCTAAGAAGAGCTGCTACAGATGTTTATGGTGATAATAACTTATACGCAAGATATTCTTGCTCTTACAGTTTAGATTTCTAAAACCTTTCCTGTTAGTGCTGTTGCTCACTGTGTTCAATTTTTGCGATGTTGTTTCATTAACATGGATACGCATGGAAGCTTAGTGTATACACCCTGCTGGACTAGTGCATGAAACAATACTCAAAGATATTTACAAACATAGGATAATTATTTTTGTACGTTTGAATTTGTGAGAAGCACTCGTGGATTCTCAAATCTTTCTCTGAATCTCATCGAGTGGCAAATGGCTACAGAAGGATAATTGTGCTAATCGTAGTAAATAACATCTTTAAAACTTCTTGCTGAAAAGGTCTAATCTGTTTTATACTCTGCCAAACTGCTTCAACATAACAATGATGCCACAACACAAGATTAAGCCAACCTAATGCGGAATGAAGAGCATAAATTTCTAGTGGAAGATAGAACTGATTCGTACAAAATAGCAGCTGCGTGTGATAGTATATAAATACATTAAGATAACAATACTTGAAAAGCTTTACTTGACAACAACGAAACAATGAAGTTGATGCAAAACAATTAAGCGATACGACGTTTTAGGTGTCATTTTCTAATGTTATTGAGCGGACAAAAATACATAAAAAGTTCAGCTTAAATCTTGAAGATTTTTCTTCCAGTGTAGGAATTTGAATTTAAATTTATTTATGGTCTTCAGGCATATAAGCAATAGGGGATAGGCAAGGATATTGGAAGCCGTTGGCCAGGGACTAAGCTTAAGGTATCATCCCTGCACTTGACTGCTTTGACTAAGGGAAAACACTGAATTTCAGTTTAGGAGTTTGATATTAAAGCTGTGTATTATATGTATTTTAACAGTTGTTTAACAAGTAGAAATCAAAATATTTGCATTTAGTTCTCTACAAATAGTTAAACTCTTGTGCTATTGTCATGGGAAAATGATTGGTGAAGGTAAAGGCCATAGTCTACATTATAGACACTGTCTAGTTATTTCCTTGGTGAGACTGAGGAAAAGCTTGGAAATATGGTAAGATGGTCGAGGAGGGCAGGATTCAACTCGCGCGTATTCCCAGATCTTATCCGGAATGGATGAACCTAGTCACCTAATCGCAAGAGCTTAGTATGTTTAAAACATAATATGTAATTAGGTAGTTAATTAGAAGTAAATAAGACATAAGCTAGTTACATTATATCAGTAACATGTTGAGCATAAACTTTCATTACAATGCTCTATCAGATTCCTTCGTTGATGTACACCTTGCCGTAATGCAGCAAAGTTAATACCTTTATGATAGAATTAATGAAGATCGTTCAAACTTCTTGAGTAGACATGGATATTTGACTTAAATGTTATTTTGTCATCTTTATAATTTTGTTATAAAAACTCATAAACTAGTCAAATCTTGTAAATACTGGAACAATCTCTGAATAATATTCAATTAACTGATAAAATGTTGGTAAAGAGAACGAAATCAACGTTCTTAATTTTAACACAGATAATATAATTTTACATAAAAATATGTTTAATGAGTGGGATATTTTCTCACTTCTCAAGACTCATCACATGTGGGAAAAAAGTTATTTATAATGCGGGTCGTATCAGATATTAAGCTGATAAGAATATACTAAACTTTATGATTTGTACTTCATAGTTCAAGTCTCCGTTCAATTCCAGTATACAGCAAAATTATTAGTTAAAATAAGTTCATTTACTTAAAACATTGGTACATATTTATTGATCAGTCCAGTTGCAATACTATGTAAGTGCATTAAAAAATAATTAAGTATTCGTATCCCTAGATTCCTCATACATTTTAGTCTTCTAAACTAACATGATTAATCTGTCCATCTCACTTGGTTCTCGGACGATAAAATCCTGTCTAAGTGGTTCGAAAATTCGTTAGAAGAGAAAAAATTAATAGTTTATTCCAAAATTCTGTTGGACCACCCAAGTGTCGCTTTTCCTGTGACTGAAGGAAGATTCAAATTTCTATTCCTGAAATTATATGTGTAGTACATCGCAATATTTAACTCTCTCTGTCTGATCAGTGTATTTAAAGGTCTAAAGAACGGTTACTATATTGAAAGTTAAATTCCATTGATTTGTGTAGACGCTTGCTACTCCTACAGTTTTGTTTTAGAAATGGAATATTCTAGTATTTCTTTAAGTTTTGCTTTCGAGCTATTTCATTTACGTTTAACTTCAGAAACATGCAGAGTTCTTCTTAAAAATATATTTCAACATAGTTTATTTGTGATATTTTATGCTGTAATGTATTGTATATGTAAAATTAATGTTTATAGATATAAAACATACGTTTACGAAAATGTACAAAATTTCAGAACATACAGAAAAGAGAGGAAAAGGAAACCTAACAGTTCCACTCCTGCGAATCAGAAAAAAGAAGTAAAAGTATCCCTATATAAATGAATGAAAGCAAAATTCTCTGCATGGCTTTAATTTCTTTTATTATTTTTAAAGGTTAATCCTCTTCAATTCCTTTTATCCTCGTTGCAGAAAATAATGATCAATGGCAGAAATGAAAAGGAATTATTCTGTTTAACACTGTTATTCTTGCGGACGGATCTCTTTTACATAAATATGATAGTAGCTGGGTCAGGTTTCAACTCACAAACACTTGTAAATGTACTGAAAACATAGAGCATTGACATAAAAGCCAATTGAACATTTGTCTAACCAGTTTACATATCATTGCTCCATTAAATAAGTGATAAAACGAAAACAGTCCATAACTGAGAGAAGACATACTTACTAAACACTGATCAAGGATGATGGGTTGAAATTAGAAATGGAAAGTACACATAAAACTTCTAGTACAGCTACCATTAACAATACGTGAACCATTAATTAGTACATGTATCTGTATCCTACAACGTGCATGACGCGCAGAATCTCAGATATTTAAAATAATAAATTAGAATCATCATAATTATTTACATCTATATCTATATTTACGCATAACGAATCTAGAGCTATGTAGGTTAGTGCCAGTTATATTGTTTGGCATAACTTCAAAAATGCGTTTTTCTTCAATACTTAAAAAACAAAGACATCAATTAAGCGACATAGTTCTTTTGAAGTAGTACTTCATTCAACAATTTATATTTTGAAATTAAAGTGAGAAGGTCGAAGTTGGTAATAAGGCCCACTGAAGTCACACGTATTTGATTTAGAAAGCAGTGTTATAAGCAGTGATATTAGCAGTGTTCTTTCTAACTAGTAATAGTATATTTATTTTAAGTTTGTAGCAAAAGAAGAATAACCAACAACATTTATTGAATGAAGTTGAGAAAAAAACACTATTTTATTCAGAACACAATCTCATAAATAAACTCTTCATTGTAAAAGGATCTTTGTGAAATTATACATGTATTCTAGTATTGCAGTGTTTTTTATAAATGTGTTTCAGAAAGTATCATGATCTCCATTATAGTTACTTTTCATTAGATTTACTATACTCATAGTGGGCCATATTTCCCACCGAGTTGGGTAATAACGCTTATTTGCATTGTTTCCAAAACCTACGTGTAATAATTAGAATGAAATAAAAGAATGTTTAACAGAAGTATAATGTCAATGAAGATTCAAGGTAATGTATCCGTACTACAAACATTGCGTACACGTAGTAACAGTCCGTGATAGATGATTTTTTCTTAGCAGGGCCTTATTTCCCTCAAGTATCTTACTACAAAAACAAAAATATTTCTTACT
Organism: Lepisma saccharinum; assembly: GCA_022664845.1. NCBI lineage: Eukaryota > Metazoa > Arthropoda > Insecta > Zygentoma > Lepismatidae > Lepisma > Lepisma saccharinum. The sequence continues at coordinate 18,344 of JAGDQP010004402.1, forward strand.
TTCTAGAGGGGAGAGGGCAAATGGCCAAGGCCAAGAACATCAGAACCATTTGCAACATCATATTGGATGCGTAAAATTATCAAAAGTGCTCTTGAATATTTTAAATTCGTCCTCGCAGTGTAAATTATTTAACCGAGTGTCTTTCTCAAACTAGCGTAAGTAATTTCCCTATTTTGAAAGATAAAAAGCGAAATGATTTACACTGCCAGGAATAATTTGTATTGTTCAAGCAAACTTTTGATAATTTTATACATCTAACATGATTTTGCAATAGACACGTTATACTTGGCCTAGGCCATTTTACCCCCTTCCCAGAAATTAAGAAAAGAAGATGTCTGTACATGCTATACAACCAGAGTTGAAATGGGTCACCGGATCAAGTTTTGGACCGTATCACCGAGTATATGCATGTGACCCGGCATGATGCGGTGACTCGCAGGGCATAGATGAGTTTTCAACTAGAGTTTCTTTTTACAAAAACAACAGTAGTTGATTTTGGAATTTTTCAGAAGAGCAAGAACAGAACCTTTCAAAAATCTATCATTTTGGCTGAAATTCATCCCATGTCTTATATAATTTGTTCACATAGGTATTATGTGACCAGACTATATCAGAATTATACGTAGTATATTTCAACCAAAATAAAGAATTTTGGAAAGCTCGTTTTCTTGCTCTCCTGAAAAATTACAAAATTAGCAACTGTTGTTTTCGTAAAGAAAAAAAGTAATTATTTCCTTGCGTTTGAACACTGCTTCTTTCAGGGTTGACCGGACCGGAGGAGTTACTCCCAGAGCACGATAAATTCGACGCCGAAAATGTCTAGTTCATTATAGTTTTCAGACCAGATTAATCGGGTCAAGTTTTGAACCGGGTAACTTATGTTTGGGCCAAGCCGGGTCAGCGAAAGTGATCCGGTTTCAGCTCTTAATACAACTACTAAAAATACTAACTTCGTTACTTCCAATAACGAAAATTAGTTTGCAACATTGTTCTTCAGAGATCCTCAATAGATGTTGGGAACCAGCCAACTGTGATCTTGGATTCCAAGCTGAAAAATCTTGATGCTAACTTGTGCTATTACCGCCCACACAGTTAATATTATATTATATTATCAATGCTAACTTCACACATGTGATTTCTTGAGATACATCTTTTGGTTATGAGCTTTAGAATTTCTAATCTTTGACATTATTGTTGACGCCACACAGCATCATTGAAGGAACAAAAATGTTCTACATAAAAAGATTCATATTTCACAAATATATGAAATATTTCCTTAACTGATGTGACGGATTCCTGAGTTTGTTAGAAGTATACGAAGACGTAAAGGAAAATTTCCCGGTTTCCACTCACTTGGCAACAACAATTCGTTACCCACAAATCGACATCTCAAGCAGATTAAATAAGTTGACCTCCCTCTTTCTGCATGGTTTCATAATTTGACTAAACAAAAAGCGCAGATTTTCAAGAACAAATATGTTATTACTTTGAAATCATATATATGTCAGCGTATAAATGAAAATGGAGATAAATCAAAATCTTGAGATCAAATTCCGCATGTAAAAGTAGGAGAAATGTCTTTAGTCATTATTAATACTGTTTGCACTTTGATATCTAATAAATGCCATTACATTTATGCTTCTACAATGCGAATTAAAGAGACGTTTAATTTAATTCTCAAATGGAAAGTCTTTTGTTTGAAACCCTGAAACGATGGAAGTATTCCCCAGTCACAGCATACTAATCATCTTTCAGTCTTATCTTGTATTATGATCATGACTTACTATTGTCAGTCTTTAATTTCCTTTCACATACCTTTCAAACTTTTCTCAAAAGATGAATGAATTATCTAAAGGTTGATTTTCACTTGAATATGAATTTACTTAAGGCCTTTATGCACCTTTGGCTCAGACCGTCATAAACTACAGAACAGAATGTTTGAGGGAAGTCATCGAGAGCTTAGTTTAGAGGAAGCTTACCGTCATTTTCCTGATTAAGATAACATAAAATGAGTTTTATGGGCGGTAACAGCACTATGGCTTACGCCCGTTCCGCATTTTCCTAGTTTAGCTGAGAAAAATATTAAAAACCTCTGTCAGGATGGGTGGCGGGTGAGATCGTTCCCAGTACCTATCGCCTACGAACCTGACGTTTCATATTTTTCATGTCTCACTCTGTTTCTTTCACTGCCACCTTAACTTATCTATGTATCATTCATTACGTAGTATAAGCTTGAGGTTAATACAATTATCTAACCATATCACTTTATGTCCCTTGCATTTGGCATATTGACTGTAATTACAGACCAGAATTGAACTATGCAAGATTATTGATTTTCAATATACTTTTCCCGTCAAATGCAAGTTATTACCTTATATGGTCTTCTAATGAAATTTTATGAGACAAGTTTTCATCTCGTCAGAAATAATGCAAGAACACAGAGACTAAAAAATTATATTGATTCTATTGATTTAACAATCCTTTCGACGAACCAACCAAATTATTAAGAACTCGTTCAGGTGAACCTGTGAGCACCCACCGAATATCACCACTGGTTATATCTCTGGTGACGGAACATAAGAAAATCTTAAGCTTTCAGAAAACCAAGTTCTGATTCGAAGCTAACAAGGGAATATTTTGATGTTTTAGAATTTTCGAATTTAATTTTTAAGGCCTTTAGGTAACTTTGACTCAGGCCGGATGGATGATGATGAGATGAATTGGTGGAAAGAGGAAAGTGGCAGGAAACGGGAGAATCCCGAGAAAATCCACACACACACGGTGTTTTTCCACCACAAAGTCCACATGGCATGAGAAGGGATCGATCCGACGACCCCTAGCGCAAGAGGTGAGCGCTCTACCAATTAAGCCACCGTAACCCACATTGATTTTTTAAAAATCTTTTATGGTATAACAGCTATGAATTTCGAAAAAGTATGAAATTCTGAATGAATTATATTAGTTATTCCTTACATTAAATACTGAAGTGTTATTTGAATCTATTAATCTATTTCATTGCAAAGTTGTTCTGAATTTTTTGTCCCGTCATATTAGGTAAAATCAAAATTCTACCTGGAAATAATTGCCTAAAAGTGGATACTTCGCATATGTGTAATACTAGTACCCAGTAACAACATATCAAAAATCAACACTCTTGGAAAATGGCAGCCGATTTTCACTAATCATTTTTCAATAACCGTTGGAAATATATTTTTAAAAAATGTTCAAACCAAAGTTAAAGATCATAAAACGAGACATGATTTTCGGTTCTTAAACTTTTATCCTATCTCTTACGGTTTTCAAGAGAAACGTAAATTAAAAATCATAAAATTGGATATTTTTAGTGTTTGGAAGTTAACCATAGAAATTACTATTAACACTTTGATTAATCTTCAAGAGGAGGAAGTTAATCAATCTTCATTAAGCCCTATTGTCTTTGTCTGTTTGTTGTTGTTGTTTTTAAATTATGAGACTATATGTACTATTAGAAAAATAAAAAAGTATTTCAAATAAGGTTAGAATTATTTATTAATAAGTATTACAGTTTGATTATTCATCAAGTTCAAGTATTTCCATCTCTTGTTCATCTATGCTTACAGCTGGCGAGTTCACACGTAACAATCCCTCATATTTACCATACACTGCTGAGGTCTTTTGCACTCACAAGAATCATGGCAGTTCTTACAATTGCAATATATTAAGTGCATGATTTTCTCTGGTGCTGGCGAAAGACTAGTTGGTATAGGTTGTAGTGACTTGCCAACCAATCTCCATCCCCACTGACAAGGATCCAAATCATTCCGACATCACTTCTGAACTTGGTGATATACACGCAAGCTGTTTTGGGCAGGAGCAGTTGATGTCGGAGATAACTTGGCTAAATCAAAACTACTTTGTAGCTTGTTTTCAGCAGTATGGTCGTGGTACATATAAAATCTGTGCTCATCTTATGTTTTAACTTTTGACTTACCATACAAAAAAATATATAAAACTCTCTCCTGCCACTGCAACTTGGTCTTTGGTAGCATCTCTGTCGTTGGAAACACATACTGAATTTCTAGGCCATTCTTCCTTTTTTCAATAAACTTAGAGGTTTTACCTTCTCTTTTCTAAAGCTACTGGAGGTGGTATCACATCCCGACATTGCATAACAAAATAGAAGGACATCTTTAACTTCACGATGGAGCTCTCGTTGTTTAGATATGTTGAAAATACTCTCTCTTTTACAACCAGATTGAGGGTTAAATAACCAAATGTTTTTATCAGTGGATCTAGAATAATGTTATAATTATATATTAATAAGTATTACATTTTGATTATTCATCCAGTTCAACTACTTCCATCTCTGGTTCATCTATGTCCACCTCTGGCGAGTTATCACATGGCAATCCCTCCCATTTACCACACATTGCTGAGTATAGTTAGCTTTACCAACATGTCTGTAGAATAAGCAACTACTACTACTTCCTCAGCATCTGCAGCACGTTGCAGAGCTACTGTAGTGATCAGTACGACAGCATAATATGTTGCTTGATGCATTTCATATCCATTTGAGGTGAGATGGTTGGAAAGCAAAGTGACGAAAACCTTCTATTTTTAGAATTAGATACGAAATCAGACTATGTATGAGTAACATAAATATGTTCATTACATTGAACTTCAGGAACATGTCTTCTATAGCGTAGCATTTGTGCTTCTTCTTTAGTTGTTGGGTAGTGTGGATAGCCGTCAAAGATGATAACAGTGTGATTATAAAAATGCGCATTGACATATGACTTGCAAGAATCCACTACATCACCATAAGTAGCTGGCCTTGAACACACTCACAGTAACACAGTGTAAGTAGGAGGCATCCTCCTTCGACTACATAAGGGCATTGCTGTTTAGGAGTAATATTTTTCTCCTCTTGATCGAAAGTACTCATTAGGGAGCATTATGTTTCTTTTCGCATATATGATTCATCGAAGAGAGCACCTTAAAAATAAAAATAGGAAAATATATTGCATTTCAACTAAATAATTGATAAACTTCTTCATCTTGAAGATTAAACTGCACGTTAAAAGTAATTTCTATGGTAAACTTACAAAAACTAAATAAAATCCAATGGTTATCGAGATATGATCAAAAAAGTTAAAATCGGCCGCCATTTTCCAATAGTGTTGATTTTTTTATGTTGTTATTGGGTATTATTAGTACTACACATATGCGAAGTATCCCCTTTTAGGGAGTTTAGTTTAGTGTCTTTAAACTTTTCCTTTCATACCTTAGTTGAACTCGTGAAACAGAATTACTCATGCACTGAAGCACAAATTTTAGGCTTCAATTCCAGCCTTCCTGTAAATGATACCTCAAACATTATTGAACCTAAAGACAAACTATATCAATACTTGCTATTTGAACTATATATTTATTTCATCTATTTCTTTCACACGGTATATATTAAACGATCATGTAATTCGCTTTGGCTGAATTCATATGGAATGATCCATGGAGATATCTATCTGTGATACGTTTCTCCCTACAAATTTAGCGATGCATGTTTGAAATTATTTACGTTTCTTGAATTTCACTGCACATTTTCAGACGGGCAAAGACATTCCGAGTGACGATTTTGTTACAAGTGCTTTTCTATTTAACGTAGACAAAACAAAAATATATTTATTGACACGACATTCTGCATCTCCGAAATAATAAACGCCTACGTAGCTCTCCTGTATTTACGAGCTTTCTAATATTTGTGCCAACACGTTGGTTAACTAGGGCGAGGAAGCTGTTTGTCATGAAAGCTCAGGCCATGTCCCGGTTAGGACAACTAACCAGAAGACTCTGCTATCCATTAACCGTGCTGTAGTAGAGAGTTAAAGTGTAACTTTATATATCTCCTCCAGAAGCCAAGAAATGCAATCGATATTGACGAGAAAAAAATTGAGGTAATCTTTTCTATTCAGTATAAACCGAAAACTATTGGTAAAAATTGTCATGTTATGTACGGTAGATGAACATACTAAGGTCCATAGTGTTTTGTAAAAGTATGATAGTGTTATCCCACATATATTTCGGATTATATATAAAAAATTACCTCGAACTTTTGTATTCCTCAATGTCACTTGTATCCCTTGGCTCCTCAAATCACCATATACGAGTGAGGTTAATTTCTCACGGTACACGGCCCCTCGTACAAATTCATAGTTTACAAAGGGGCATAGGAACGTAGCAGGACTCCAAATATCTGCTGTCAAGAAGTTAAAAAAAAATCTTAACTCCATGCCTGTTTGCTAAGTATCCAAGCTAAATAAAGAAGGTAAATTGTGACATACAAAATAAACAAAAGTGTATGAAATAAAATAATTAGTGTTTAACTTAAATGAAAACATATTCAAAATTCATATTCATTAATCTTTTTATGCCCTATTGCTTTGTGTATCCGGTCTGATATTTCACATACATACATAAACAAACTCACTTCACACGATAGAAGTATCAGTAAAATAGTTGGTATTTTACAGTGAGCAATCTCTAAATATTTATTTATCATGTTTAAATATATTATGCGTATATTCCAGCAGCGTTTATCTGGACTCTGATATCACTTTATTATTTATAGGAACTCATAAGCCGATCGGGTAGCCGTGCGATCTAAGGCGTTAGGTCAACGATTCAAAGGTCCCGGGTTTGAGTCCCCACAGGGACATGTGTATCTTTTAACTCGAACGTGACGGATAATCATGACCGGCCGAAGTCGATAGTTACTAGACTGGCCCATATAAAATAAAGTTTACCAAAGTTATAGAAACTCATAAAATGTGCTTTTTGCATTTGAAATAATATTATAGTAACGAAACAAGTATTTACCTTCATGTTATGTTCTTAGAGAATAATTTAACATAAACTATGAGAGGAAAATATGTTTCCTTCTTAAACTGACTTGTCTGACTAAAAATATCTCATGACTCGCATGTTTCAATTCGACAGCAGCAAATAAACTTTTATATATATATATATATATATATATATATATATAAAATACTAAGTCTATCGTCCGTTGAATGTTCTGCTAACATCTTTGGAAGAGAAAGATGGATGATATGATCTATGATATGGCAATACGGAATGATTTCCCCAAAGAGTCAGTCACATAAGGCAAGACAGATCACTTCTTCGTATTTAAATGTTGACATATTTCGTTCCTGAAACAGTGAATTCACCTCCTTCATTTGATTCATGCTTTCAATTCTACTTGCATAGTATATTATATTTATCCAGGGTGAATGAAGATTTTCGCCTACGAAGATTACTATGTTATTTCTTGCTAATTTGCTCACTTATTAAATGCAACTATATATGTTATTGTGTTAAAAGACCAAACAATTGTGAACAGAATGCATTCAGAAACTAGCAAATATGTTGTCACTTTATTACGAAAAATTCAACCCTGTTTCCTCCAAACTGCTCTGACAGTTTATTAGAACTGGATATAAAGAAATAACCATATCCCAAATACGATTTCAACAGAATATTTTGCGAGAATTTGTTACTTTTCTAACATAATTATTACTTCATAAGAGTAAGAAATAAAGCTGTGTTTTAAGATGAAATTATTTTCCTGTTATGTCGTAGCACAGCTCTGTTCTGGTTGAACCGTCTTTCCACTTTCCACGAAGTCTACTCGGATATACACAGACTTGTTGATTTACATTCTTTTTCGGGATTGTTTCCTGCGCTTATATTTGTGTTTATAGATATGTGTAATTTTGAGCCACGTGGCACGTTTTCAATTTAACATTTGTATATTTTAAAATACTTAAATTAAAAGTTAGTATAACAATCCTAAGTCTTCGTCCCCAAACCCACTGAAGCAGGAAAGCTTTTGAAGAATTGTCTTTGCATATTCAACCAATATTGTCACGTTTTACACACCCAGATTTTCTTCGCATCCCCTTGAAAAAAAAATGCAAACAATCCGAAGAAATAATATTCTTTCATGTAAATGTAAAAATGAATAAAACATATATAAATATGGAAATGCGTGTATTAAGAAATATGTACCCGTAAGAAAAATTCGTAATTATAAATCTTCATATACAAGTTTTTATAGACTATTCTACACTAAACGCCACATGTAAGCAATCTGGGTTGAAAATGTTAACAGAAAAATATCTATTTGGAGAATTATCTGGGCAACTATACTAGGTTGAATTGTATTTTCCTTAGCAAGGATCTGATAATTTAGATGACCAATTCAGTTTTCCTACTTGGCAGTCTTTATTGTTCACACGGTTGATAGACTGCTTAGTGATTTAATATGTACATAATTAGTTGATTCAAGGTTCAATGTATACAGTTATTATAATAAAATTAAATACAATAACAACAACTATTACTACTAATAATACTACAAATAATAATAATAATAATAATAATAATAATATTAATATAAACAAAGTTGCAGCAATTGTTGTAAAATTTAGAGTCCCTCTGTGCAACTTTAAATATTTATCGATTTATTCTCAAGAATATTACTTTAAAAATTCAGCATAGACTGTAATGTCCCACTGGCTGCTCCAACAAACGAAAGTAGGTAGATACAAGAAGCAAATCAGGGACCACGGCACCCTGTTGCAAAAAGGGGGCTTACCCAAATTCAACGTGGTGAAACCTACCCTGGAGACAAGCCAACATTACGCCACAGGAGAGGGCACATAACGAAAGAAAACCTTTATCGGACCTGAAAATCCTGCTTCAGCCACATCGAAGACAGAACACACACTTGTCTAGATCACGAAGTATGCATGTAAGAAGCCCGAAAGAAGTGACAAAACGCAAAAACTTTGCAAAAAGCAGAAGATTAAAAACACGCAGGAAAAAACCCCAAAAGGGGGAAGATGCAGGTGAGAGCATCCTACAGGAAAGCAGAACACAAAACGCTATTTTAGTGATCTAACACAACTAGGCCCTTAAAATAGTACAAAGATCAACACAGCCGCGCACTAGTTAACATTTAACACGAAATTTGGATCAGCTAAACTAATTTGACTATTCCCTAAAGATTGCTGAAGCATAGGATCAAAATATCAAATTTTAACTTGTCGTACACGTAAATTAACACTTCGCGGACCGAAATCGCGAAAGGTTGGGAGCCTTTTCAGAAATATCACAGTGATGGTAATCAACCTACAATATAATGAAACCTTTGATATAAGAAATATCTGGTAAAAATGTAATTTATTTTTATTTAAAAATGACTAACGCAAGGCAAAAGACTGATTGCTGAATTTTCTTGGGGAAAAAAAGTTTCCGAAGAGAATCTCTTGATCATCAAAATGAGCATTGAAGATGCTGTCAATTTCACATAACAAATGGGTAAATTAATTATTTACAGAAAAAGCTCTGCCTAAGAGTAGAGATAAGTTTTCACTTAATTATTTTTCAAAATATTAGATTACTTTTACTTTCCAAAATGTGGTAGACGTTTAACCAAAATTCCCACAATAACAGAAGAGTAACATTTCTTTTAATAAAAAGATTTATTTACAATATAGCTACTGGGCAGCAATTTACTTTAATATTTCAAAACGTCGCTAATACATATATGTTATTTCCAAATTTTAAACTTGACACACCCTAACCTCCGTTCTGATCGTACAGTCTTGCTATACTATGGTTGGATTGGATATTAATTTACAACACGAATTTCTATGAACAAAAATGGCTTACGGCTGCGAACGCAACGAAGAAGCTTTAAACTTTGCTGTTTACCAAAATAAAACATAGAGAATCGTTAAATTTTACGTCTGACAAAAACGGACATGTTGTAGAAATTTCTTACAATTTAAAACACTCCACTTTCCGAAAAGAGCAAACAAATATGCTGATTGGAAAAATAACATGCATTCTGTAAGGTACGAACAACTATAGTGCAAGGTAAATATTCAACGTATACGCACTAAAATCTAAGGTGCTGAAATTTAGCTATCTGAAGGTAGGTGAAACAGACTTGGGGTTCTGGGAGAAAAGAGGAATTTCAAGACATTAATCATACATTACCTAACAGAAAACCGACCCCGACGCCTACCACATTAGGCGGATACGACCACTTTACACAACCTTCCACTAGTAAAGTCATCAACCACTGATATGCTGAAAATTTCACTAAATCACTTTCACACACAGAAGAAAGGGGCTTAGCATCACAAATAAATATCATATTTATTTAGGAATAATAAGGAAAACCCACTGTACATCACATATATAATAGAAAACAGCTCACATGCTGCAGAACCACACAAACATTTTCCGTTGCACACTTCCGGGGACATCCATATTGGGCGATGCAAAACAACAAATGCAGAAATCAATTTTCAGCTATTACCATGAAGAATCTGGAATACTCCATACCAAAATGATACATTACATCAGAAAATGCTGTTATTTTATGATAATAAACTTTTAAGCATTAGACTGCATTACAACTTTACTTTCTATATATATTTTCTGGAAACAGCCTTATTATGCAGCTTTTCCTACGTCGACATCCATGTTTTCTACTACTGTCTGGCTTCAGCCAATCTGAGAAAAGGATCAAACCAGACGACCCGGAGCGAAGGGGTGCTTGGCTTAGCCAATTGGATTCTTAACGAAATAAAACAACAATCAGATATTTTTATTTGTTTTGAAGATTTTAAACGAAAGAAACTTTGATGAGGAAATAAGGCAATAAAATATGCAAATAAATATTAAGTAATAAAATGAAAAAGCAATAAATATAAAATCCCGCCAACACAACAATGAAAGAGAAAAATGAATGGATAATCTTCATTGTCATCTGGACAAATAAAACTCTTTGAAGAAAGCCGACGACGAAAAATATCGCCGACAAAGCACGAACAAAAAAAGAAAAAGATGACACACACAAAAAAGGGAGAGGGTAAGAAATGTTGCGACCAAGCGGAAATGGGTCGCTACTTATTTTCCCCGTACCAACAAAAGAAAAAAGATAATGCACCAAATATTGGATTTCTTTTCTTGAAGAACAACAAATCTCCAAGGTTTCCATGACCGAAGGAAAAAGAAAGGAAGGAGAAGTAGAAAGAGTCTTAATTCCCATTATTTAACAAATCCTCTTTCATTAGTTCGGTACAATGAAAAACCCGAAGATTACCGAAATCACATTTGTCCTGGCTCACCATGGACACAATCAGAACTTGTTTAGGGATTGGGACACAACGCAACACCTGAAGATCCGTTATCAGGCGGCCGTGTCAGAGATACTCTTTGAAGATAGATGTTGCGACTGCTGACAACTATGAAGCGACTGCTGACAACCCTGATAAGCTCTGCTCCCGAAGTTTAACACCTGGGATGAAGGGTCCTGAAATTTTCCAGGAACACCGGGTCCACCGCATACAACTTCCGAAGAAGGCCCAAAGTTTGGACTGGAAACCGTATCAGCTGTGCAATTCGCTACCAGCACTGGGGCAGTTTCCTGTACCGGATACCCTACTGAACAACAACCGCATCTGTGACGACAACTGGGATAAGTGTCTCTTCCCTGGTTGTTGCCATGAGGTATTTGATTAGTATTATTATTAGGATTACGAGAGTTGTTCTTTGTTATTAGTGTTGTTGGTTGTATTAGGCATGTTGTATCTATTCGTGTTATTACCATTATAAGGACGAGTGTAATTGTTCGTGTTTTGTATGTTATTGTCATTATGTGTATTATTGTTGTTTCTATTATATATATTCTGGCCGTTGTTACCTCTAGATCTGAATCTTGAATCATAAGGATTAGGACAATTGTCCCTATTCCACCTTCTATACATATTCCTATTCCCATTCCTATTTCCATTACCAGTACCTGCACTAGCTCCAATCGGAGTCACTACCCTATCTGAACTACCTGGCTCAGCTACTAACTGTAAAGTCTGCGTTTCAGCATTAGCAGTAGTCTGAACATTCCTAACTTACAATTTCTTTCTACGATCCTTACTCGTATTTCCGTTATTGCCGGTAAATTAGCGTTTCTGAGTACTTGACGGCTCCAACGAAGATTTGGGATCGAGTTACACATCATCAACGTATTATAACTCCCACAACGTCAAGTTTTCTATTAGTTCTTCAATACTATTAAGTTTTAACGAACGCATCTGACGTCCTAACGAGAGAGTAAGTGTCTCTAACAAAATTTCAAGCAGATCATCTTCCGCACTGTCACCGCATAAATCTCTATAGCTTTTTGCCACACTTCAAGCAAAGTCTACTATTGATGTGTATCCGCTGCTCACAAATTTAACACTTTGCAAACGTCTGATTTTCAATTTTCTTGACCGTTCGTCACTCAATTGACTATGAAAGTGTTTTACAAAATCACTGTATTTGCGCTTTGATTTTACTATACCAGGCTATCGCTCTACCAGTCAGGCACCTAGATGCAACGAGTAACCGGTCTGCATCAGAGAACCTCATGAGTTCAAAGTTCTGCTCTAAACTCTTTAGGAACTCCTAAGGAATCTGACTCAGTACCTGACCTGAGAAAGCGGGGAAGTGAATTAGGTCTTCAAGTTTGAGAGGCTTTTTCATCCCAACACCACTTGGCTCGGGATCACTCGCTTCACTGGATACCTGTCCACTAACCGCACTCGACCTCAAAGGTTCGCGACTCATCGATTCAGAAACATTACTACCTGTCTGTGTCTGAGATGGAAAAATGGAATGAGTCATTTGGGGTTTCTGATAGACCACACCAAAAGTTCAAGTACCTCCAATGCTGGTAGGGGCCGAAAACTCAAACGGAAACGGTCGTACCTCAGTCATACCAAAAGTGCATGTATCACTATTTGTAGTAGTAACCTTTCAGTTGGTACTCACGGTGGTTACCAAGGAAGTAGTCATAATAGTGCTACTGCTGACACCACAATATATTACAGGGTAAGTCAAAATGATGTACCCGATTTCATAAATTTATTTTCTGGAATATAATGAACATATCTTAATGTGAGCTACGCGCAAGGAAAGGCAAAAGTTCAAAGTTTAGTTGAGTTTAGTTTATGTTCCGCGTGGTTGCATTGTCTACCGCTACGCGGCGCTGGAAGCAGTTAACGAAAATGGCGCTGACCGGAGAGCAGAAATCGTTCTGTGTGCTGGATTACCATGTAAACAACTCTGTGATTAGTGTTCAACGGCATTTCCGTACCAAGTATGGCAGAGACCCACCTACTGGAAAAAACATTCGTACGTGGTATGAAAAATTCAGAGATACTTGCTGCATCTGTAAGCGAAAATCGACTGGCCGTCCTTCAGCTGAGGAAGAGACAGTGGAACGTGTTCGCGCCAGTTTTGTGCGGAGTAAACAGAAGTCTACCTACCGGGCAGCGAGGGAACTTGAAATGCCACAGAAAACTGTATGGCGAATTCTGCGGAAACGTTTACAAATGAAATCCTATCGCTTGCAACTGCTACAAGCCTTAAGAGACACTGATTATGCTGCTCGAGCGTCTTTCTGTGCTGATTTTCTCACGTTAATGGAAGAGGATGGGTTCGCCGAAAGGTTACGTTACAGTGATGAAGCGGTGTTTCACCTTTCTGGGAATGTAAATAGACACAACGTAAGGATCTGGGGAACTGATAATCCCCACGCAGTTGTGGAACACCAACGCGATTCACCCAAGGTGAATGTGTTTTGTGCCATTTCCCCTGAAAAGATTTATGGGCCCTTTTTCTTCCTTGAACCTACTGTGACAGGACATGTTTTTCTTGATATGCTGCAACAATGGCTCCTTCCACAGCTCGAAGAGGATAGTGCAGATTTCATTCTTCAATTGGATGGTGCCCCTCCGCATTACCATGGCAGCGTTCGGGATCATCTCGATGAGGCATTGCCACAGCGCTGGATAGGCCGTGCATCTCAGGAGGATCGAGTTCTCATTCGTTGGCCACCTCGTTCCCCCGATCTGACCCCGTGTGATTTCTTTTTGTGGGGTTTCATAAAGGATCGTGTTTACGTACCACCACTTCCAACAACATTGGGTGACCTTCGCGCCCGCATCACAGCAGCCATTGCAGAGATTGACGTGACACACTACACAAGGTTTGGCAGGAGATAGACTATCGGCTTGATGTGTGTCGTGTTACGCGAGGTGCTCACATAGAGCACTTGTGATGTGACTGAAAAAAACTTTGAGAGTTACCCTTCTTACCACACGTATTACATTCAGATATGTTCATTATATTTCACAAAATAAATTTATGAATTCGGGTACATCATTTTGACTTACCCTGTACTTTCGACCACAGCATGGTGAGTCTTTGTTGGTTTGTTGGGCCTGAGTATTCTTAGGCTGCAAGATATTGAATGGTCTTATTATGGTCTTACAAGTATTCTCTAGAGCATGTTTGGGGCTCCTCCATACTTGTCTTTATCTAATGATAATAATTATATGTAATGATGATAATATCTAATGATATATGTAATGAAATAATAATAATTGTTTAAAAACATACTATTCTTAAACCGTTGTTACAAAAAAAGTAGAAAAAAAAAACAATATTTTTATGCATGACGAAAGAGAAAACCCTGGGACATGACGAAAGAGAAAACCTGCATGACGAAAGAGAAAAAATAACTCTCTTATACAGTCAATTTATAAATTCTTCAATTGGTGCACCCCATACTTTTCTTCGTAATCATGCATAAACAGCATTATTTTTTACTTTTTAGTACGAATTGTTTAAGAGAAGTAAATGTTTTTAAAAAGTACTTTTATTATTTGTTCCGAGCTATTTTGGTGTTTGGATACTTTTTCTCAAGCTGATGTTGTCACTCAAATCCAAAAGTGTCCTTCAACCTGTCAAAGGCAGCATTGTTGTGGGCTAGTATTTATTTTAGGATAAAAAAATTCTTACTAAAAAATAAAGCATGATTTAAAATATACGTATAAATATATAGAAATATATGAAAGTAACAATGGAATATTGCATTGTCACCCGACGTACGTTGCTGTGGAAACTTTCATCATTGTGTGACGTCAAGAAATGAGTTTAACTAACGTTGCAAGGTTTGAGGACACGATGAATCATTGTGAATTAAACAAGAGTATGTAGAAATTGGTGGTAATCGTAATAAGAGACTCGAGGTATTTGTTTTGAAGCAGTAGCTATAGACATGACATTACAAGGAATAGGTAAGCGCTATGTCAAAGAAAAGTTAGTTTCATTTATATTCTTTTTTGTTATTGTTGTTTAGAGATGTTGGCACATTAGTCATATTAGATTAATGGAATACTTCACGGATGAAGTTTAGATACTATTAGGCGCGTAGGAACAACATTTTTGTTGGGGGGGGGGGAAAACCAAGACACCCCATATATATATATATATATATATATATATATATATATATATGTGTGTGTGTGTGTGTGTGTGTGTGTGTGTGTGTGTGTGTGTTTGCGAGAGAGAGAGAAATGGTGTATATATTTGCATCTGATATGTACGTATCGGTATCATATGTTCAATGCGTAGTGTTATGTTTTGAGTTTTGGAAGCCGAAACAGAACACAGAGCGAAAAAAGAAAAATCAAAATATTTTCTGACGTATATAGTATTTATTTAGTGTCTCAAGATGGTATCATAGCAAAATATTATAAATCTTAGTACCATAGTTCACACAGTGTAAATGTATCTTTGTTTTATATATATATATATAACTGATTGAATTGGCATTATTGTTAAAAAATAGTGTAACACATGTTTATACGTATGAAAAGTAAAGTGATATCTATTCTATATTATTGTATATTTTAAAAGAGAATCTATCGATTTACGTATGATGATGATAATACGATATCGTTATATGTAAATAAGTATCAAAACTGAAAATATCTGTGCATTACGTAAGTGGCCGATAAGCATAACAACATAGTTGTATATTCCAAACTATATATTTATTGTGCATTATAGCCCAAGATACTTATCTCTAATTGTCACACAGACTCTTTGGTGCACGAAGCAAGTTATATACATATCTTAAATGTAATCCTCGTACTTTGCGATTATAATAAACTTCACTTTTGATGTGACTTAATATTCCATCTTAAACTGAAGATGACAACAAATGCTGTTCATTTTTTTCTAATAGTGAGTGTGAGTTACTTTTATTTTTAACTATCCAAGGTTATGAATTATTAGGAAGTAATCAATATTAATTGATTTTTATTTGTATATCAATATTACATACCACCAAGGGTCACCATTCGTAGTGTAGTTGATATGATTTATTGTAGTTTTCGGTCATTATTCACTAATTACTACTTAATTCCTAATACGAGTTAGGTTAGTCTGTCTGTAGAAGTTTGCTTTGTCCAGCCGGAAAGTTATGAGATGATGATGACAGAAATGCTTTCTCGCTTTGTAACTTGTTTCAAAAATTATTTATACTAGGTACAGAACCTCGTGACACTGAGCATTACTTACTCTCTGTAGTTAAGCCAAGATGGTTACGCCAAATATACTTTCACGGTTACTTTGAGACATAATTAACACGTAAACAAATACTGGAGCTAATGGCTTGATCTGTTTTCCAACTATCTTGTCTTAGTCTGGTCACAGATCATATCCAAAATCAACAAACTTGACAAAATGACAAGTTTTTAAATAAAGTTATAACATAAATATTTACACACGTATTAATCCATTACAAAATACACATACAGAAAAAATAAACAATACATAAAACATAGGGGTATTACCTACATTGTGAGGCGGAAATCGAAAAGGGACCTCTTGGCGGATAAGTAAAATTTTCAGTAGAAACTAAATAAAATGTGGTTGAAAACATCAAAAAACGTTTTGTAGCGGATTATTGTAGTTTACTTTTTCCTTTACAAGCTCATATCGATCAACAAGTCGTTCAGATTCCAAAAGAACTCGAAAATAATGACAAAACAGTTTATTTTAAACCAGAGAAAATAGCTTCTTGCCACAAAGAGGATATAATATTGGTTGATAACTTCCTCCGTGATAAGATAAAATGCTAAATGTGGTATCGACTTGTTTAGAATTTATCACTGAATCTGAAAACAACAAAGTTTGAAAATTAAAAATTTCCACTAGAGGTCCCTTTTCGCTTTCTGCCTCATATATTTTCCGATTGTATTATTTACTCCCACCCACATGCTTATATTACATTAATAATAAACATTTGATATATGTACATCGTTGTAACTTTATCATTACAAGTTATAATTAGCCAGTTACCTAGAAATTAGAAACACCCTACACGTTATCAAAAATACATTTTCTCTCCTCATTTCTGATTATAAACTCTCTGAACACATCGTGAAAGTTTAACGCAACCGACCTTTCTCCATGCGCATGGAGAAACAATACATGTGTTAGGCGTTTCTGTGACATGGTAGCCCTCAGGTACGTTTTCAGTCGACGAAGAGCAATGAAACTACGTTCCGATGTCATAACGAGCATCAAAAGCAATATCACTTGCTGAAGAAGGGATTTTGTTGTATCAGATTCCTTGTAAAATCAGCGCAAGTGGTGGGGGTCTCGCCGGGTAGATTCTTTAGCAGCTGAAGTTCTGCATGAAGATCTTCGACGTCAAAACCTCGGCGAACTGACAGAGTGCCTCCTTTAACGAATTAGTATATGACACGTTTCCCCGAAGAACAACAAGAAGAATCTCCTCAAGGATTGTTAGGGTGTGGAGTCCTTCTTGGTCAAATCTTTCTTCGAGAGCGCTGATTAAGAGATCCAGAATCTCAAAATATTATTTTCTGAATTTGTCTTTTTTCCTGCAGATGTACGGGAGCTGTAAGTATGCTGGTTTGCTTGAGGTGACGCGGTGGCTTTCTCATTTGAGCGGCAATGGAAACTCTAACTCCAAGTCCTCTGATACTTCAGTCGTTTCGTGGTAGATCCGATGAAAGTGCTCTTCTGATCTTTTACTTTCCAGCTCCTTGATCACTATTAAAGCTGCTTCCTTTGCACTTGCTGCAGTTATGCTTGTATTCTGCAAAGCACGAGCTAGCTGCTCACAGGGACTTAAAACTTCAATACTTATTTTCAGAAAAAGCATCGTCTCAAGCTTGCACACCTTACTTCGCCATCCACGAATTGCTGCCCTTCTCTCGTCCGAAGTAGCACCTTTCTCTTCAAGAATTCTGACGCGTCATACTCACCCTCCGGTATTCCTGTAGGCATCGTTTAGGAGATTTTACTCTGACACGCCATCGATTGGGGCACATAGGAATAAGCTGTGTTGGTAAAACTGTCTCAGTGTCACTACCACCAGCAAGAGGTGGTAGAACAACGTCTTGATATATTGTCTTCCTCTTAGCGGACTAGATACACTTATGAGTCTTTCACCAAACATAGAATATCACACATGGCTCCCGTTTTGCGGGCTACTTCCTGTAGTGCCAAATCTGTGGAATGATTACAACAATGCACGAAGAGTGACTTCGGTTGTTCATCTGCCAAGATTTTCCGCACCCCTTTCTCATGTCTGGACATATTCGCAGCGCCATCAAAGCAGTGTCCTCTAAGGTTATCTATTGATAGTATCAGTCTAATAAGTACGTCTTTGATTACTGCAGCTAGAGTTTTGCCCTTAGAATCATGAGGATTATACATTACTATGAAGATTTCACCGACCTCCAATGTCTGTGGATGAATTATTCTGATACAAACAGAAAACTGCTCCATACCAGAAACATCAGTGGTGCCGTCACCAATAACTGAAAACCATCGAGATTTTTTTATATCTGACACGATATTTCACTATTAAAATTTAAAAATGTTTTCTCATCTGGAGGGAAGGGCGATCGCTCCCCCCGGCTGAAAGAGCTTTCATAGAAGTATCAAATGTAATGCCCCTCAAGATGGAATGAGAATGAAATTACTGATTGGCATTTGGCAACATTGGTGCCCACAGGAAACTTGACATGCCTCTGATTTTATGCAATTTTCCTTAGGTTTCAGGGTTTTGGGCACAAAATTACCTACTTTAATGTAGTCTTGCCCCCTTGAAAAATCTTGCCTTCTGGGAAAAATCCTACGAGCGCCCATGGCTGGCAATGCATTGAGAAAATCATAGCAGCTACAAAGCCTTGTCCTTGTGTCAGCTCTAGTTTTCTTAAGGGAATTTAATTGAATGACGTAGACAGTGTCGGCGACGGCGATTAGAGGATAAAAGTGCAGGGGCAAGGGGTAAAAGTGGTGGGGGGGCAAGAAGGAAAAACTTCATATTTCCATGTAAAATCATTTAGATTTATGGATCAATTCACATAGTGGCGGGGTGATAGCCCCGTAACCGCCGCCCATGATCGTAGAGATTTCTATACTAAATTAGATTTAACAAAAGTCATTCATTATTTTTGAAGCTACATTCCAATTAACTACTAGTTAAAATTTTCCCGTTAGCTTCTTTCGCTGATTTTTTCTTAGCTAAAATAACATTTAAAACTTGCAAAGTTAGCGGGAAAACTGTTAAATAACCATACTAAAACACTCATACACTAATACATTTAAAAAAAGTGACGCTACTGTAAAAATAAATAAACGGGTAATTTTAAAATCCACCTAGAATATAAATAAAATTAAAACTGAGAGCAAAGAAAATTTTGTTTTTATTTTATATATAAAATCATGGGCGGTTGAATATGGGCAAGATATGCTATTGCTTGAAAGTGAAAACCCAAGCCACTGTTATTTCCATTTAGGTATAAAATTATTGTGGGCAAAAAAATGCTTGAAAATGATAGACCAAACCATTTTGTTTTTATGCAGGTATAAAATCATGGGGGGGGGGCAAATATGTACCTTACCCCACCACCAAAAATCATGGGGGCAACTGCCCTCGCTGCCCCCCGGCTCCTACGCCCCTGGATACCATTCATGTACGTTTAATGTTATGATTGCAATGTTTCTGAAGATCATTTTATTAGCGATCTACTTGAAAGCATTAGCGATCTACTTATTAGCGATGTGTATCTATACAGAAACGGTTTAAGATTAGGCTGGAAGGTAGACCTAATTTAGCCTAACTAAACAGGCGAGTCCGTTGGAGACATTGTGTTTTCAGATATCACAATTATACCCACACTAGTTGTCAATGAAATCATCAGCCTCAGAATAAAATAAAATACTTTTTGGTAAAAAGACATACTTTATATTATTAGTACCTTTCTCGATTATTATTTTACAATATATTATTCTTCCTTAACTTTACAATAGATATTCAGAAATCAATAAACATCCAATTTACATTCATTCCGGTAGATGATTTATAAGACATTTCTGCTTATGGTAAACAATTAAAGGTAAAGTAATGGGAAGTTAAAGTGACGATAAATAGATTTAATATGAAGTGAAAAATGAACTGTTCCTTATGATTTAAGTGGATAATGAAATAATATAATGTTAATATTATTCCTCATTAAAACTTGAAGCCAATTTATGCTTGCGTACATTTAAATTTTAAAAATATTTCCCTTGAGGAAATGACAAGTTAGAAATGTCTCTTGTGTGTTTACTAAATTAAGGACAATGTGATAAAGATCTTCTTGAAATGCAAGTAACGAAAAGATAATTTTGTTAGCTGGAACGTTTGTCACTTAAGATGATGGTGCTTTATAATTAACTCATTCTTCCCTGTTGTCTGCTAAGACAACTTTATTTGGTAATTCCTTCTGCGGAAGGAAAAAAGTCAAGCACGTGTTCATATTTTCTATTCCTCCTCATCTCTCTCTCTCTCTCTCTCTCTCTCTTATTGTAATCTTTTTATGTGGATGTATATGCCTCTACCATTTTGTTTGCATGGTGCATAAATTTAATCAATACATTTTACGATTGCTCTAGAGTTTATGATTTTCTCTTTTTTTTTAAAAAAAAAAATGTGTTTAAATTATTTTTAATCTAGAGTTTTACCATTAGATTTAATTTTATAATATTATGAATGTGAGTACATTTTAACTGAATCACGATGCATTTGAACAAATATGTTGCTCAATAATTAGATTCAAAGTTAACTACAAAGGTGCTATCTTGAAGAGTATAGCTTTCCGAGAAACTGTTTTGACAGTTTATGTATTAATGTTAATAAATTTACCTAGTATTTCTATTTCCGAAAAAAAAAATCAGCACTATGCACTAATTATGACTTCAAATCAGTAGTATGTTTAAGGCGGTTATGGCGCACGAGAATCGATGATATTTGACCATTTACGAGTTTTGCTCGTACTACAAAGACACCCCAAAGATTTCTTGCAGTGTTGCCAACGTAATAATTTTATCAATACAATTTGTATAGCTATTAAAGAATCACACATTATCATATATAAAGCTTTAGAACAATAGAACTATAGAGCTCTAGCGTCAAAACACAAAGCGAGAGATGAATGAATATTTTTAAATTGTTGTTTAGTGGCTTCTAATTTTTAGATTTGGCAACACTGATTTAGATTAGTGATTGGAAGTGCTTCTATAATTTCTTCATTTTCACACTCATAAGCATCTACTGCACTGCACTGCACTGGGAATCACAAGGAAATGTATAGGCTTTAAATCTCAACACACAAGGCGAATACCGGAATGGTACACACATTATAGTCGAGAGCCGTTTTCATTTTCCATTTAGCATTATAGTGAACACTTATCTTCATAAGCGCTCATAATCATCTACTGGACTGTAGTGCGAACAACTAGAGAATGCATAACCTTTAATATAGTAATAAGCTCGGACGTGAATATTGGAATGATACTTTATATATTGCAGGCCAGAGCCGTTTCCATTTTAGCATTATAGTATACATTTAACCTCATAAGAACACATAAGCAACTACAGATTATTGCTATGCTCCACTGCACTGTGAGCTATTAGTGAATGTATAGGATCCAAATCTTACACCAGGCAAATACCGGAATGGTACTCACATTATAGTCCATAGTCGTTATCATTTTAGCATTATAGTGAAGCACTATAGTTAAGCATATTGAGTGCTTGCTTCCGTGAAGTGCTTCGAGGCCCACTTTGTACACTTCGCATCAAAAAATGTCGACAGCGAACACCGTGCGGCTAGGCAACCCAAATGGCACCTTCTTTTCCCATAATCGTGTCTGGTAAACAGACCCCCTCTTTCTCCTTCCCTCGTCTCGCCCATACTAAAATCAGCAAACATCAAGAACAATTTTTTATTCAAAATAGGCATGTATTAGAATGTATAAAATAAAAGAATAAACGCGAGACGAAACAATATACGTAAGTTGATGGAGGAAGAAATTTAAACACACACAATGAAAAATTGAAACTGATGGATGTCTTTAGGCAGAGAAATGAGAGAGAGAGAGAAGGGGCGAGGAGAAGAAGAAGAAGAAGATGGAGTACAGATAAAAATATGGAATTTAAACGTACCAAAAAATAACCTAACATTATAAAGTGCAGTGCTCACAAATCTAACTGCGCCGTAGAAGTGACTTTTGGATTTTATATTTTTTTCAGGGCTATTCGAATATATAAAGGGTGGTTGAACATTCATTTAGTCACTTTCAAAATTGCGACCAAAGTTGATGTCACATTAAATACTCATGATTTTCAGTGGAACTGCAGACTTATGAGACACATCTAGAATAATGTAAAAAGTGCAAAACACATGCTTTGTTTGGGCGTGGTTCGGTTGCAAATTCGGTGGGGCTCTTTGAACGTACTGGTTCGGAATACATTGTAATCAGGGATTCTGCCAGGATTTTCAGTTTTGGGGGTCTAAAATCAAAAAATGTTAACGTTGGGGATACTTTCGAGGATTTGGGCCTGACACCACCCACAGAGGCCGGAGTCTGGCCGAATCACTGATTGGAACAAACCGTAGACCATACCTTCCATTCCAGACTACTAATGTAAATTGAGTATACAAAGAACATGAATTGATGATAATTTTTCTGCTTAATGTGTATCAGAACGAGCCAAGATTATAATTCCAAACTGTATCAAAATGGAAAGCTACAAATGTTCAAAACCAGTATTCTCATGTTTCTATAGACATAGCAGAAATTACATGTTGCACATTTCAAACGTGAAAAAGGAAACACAATGAATAGTATGTTCATAAATTAAATTATAGGATGGAAACGAATTGTTTGCAAATTAATATAAAAATAATGATTCTCTTAAAATAGCAAAAAAAGAGGGTCATTTACTACTCATATCTTAAACATTAATAGAGAGAGGGAGAAGTAAAAGAAGAAAAAGAAGCAGCGAAGACACGATAACAATACATCAAGAAAGAGAGGAAGAGAGAAAGACCAATGAAAAACATGAAAATTATATTATCATTATGCTAAACTACACACATACTGTTTATTCGGATTGTGACCAGTGATGCTTCGTAAGTTTTCTACAACGCGGAGATGAATCTCTGTTTGAATACTTCAGTGTATGCGAAAAAGAAACTTCCTGTTGGGGAATCGAACCCAGGTTTTCAAATTAGAAGTCCAGAGTGATAGCGATACTCCACAGACGACTTTATGCAAAACGTGCTTAACAAATGCTATAGTGTTTCTTTCAAAGAATAATAACATAAAAAGTGGATACTTCTGATCAATGACGTGTTTTTACCTTTCCTGGTAACCCCCTGAGACTGGATTTGGACTTTCCAACCAAACTTCGTAAATCGTCTTCTTCTCTATAGTGACTCAGGTATTTGATTCCACAGTCTGAAGGATTCTACGTTTTGTATGAGAAGTAATGATTAGATTCGTCACGACCGCTTTGTAAAAAAACTTGTCTTAAACAGGATTTGAACCTATGTTGGTTTGCTTTAGTACTTGAAATTCCGGCACTTTTACTATACTCCATTTTGCCAACTAAAGACAGAACTTATGAATTACTAAATTCAAGGAAGCATGAAATAATCAATAACAGATTATGCAGTTTCCATGCGCCGTGGAAGTTCAGAATCACGCTTTTATTAATAAGTATTACTATTATTATTATTGCAGTGATACGTCCGATAACTGACAGTTTTATATTCCCTGTAGAACAGCATTGAATATTATGGAAGTGAACTCTGCTTTGTTTTTCTTTTAAAATGTATTTCCAGAGCAAAATCAAAAGTTCTATGATACGAATATTTACGTGTTTTGAACTACTTCGTTTCTCATTCTATGCATGTGTTTAAAATGACTCCCTTACAAGAAGGTTATTCCAGGATTGTTACATTTTAATTCCTAATATTCCGGGAGTATTCCTAGGTAATTAGAAATATGCCGGTACTTGTCCCGGGATTAGAATACTTCGTATCGTGAAAAAATACAGGGAATATTTCTAATATATTCCCAAAGAATAAAAGTAACCTTGAACATTAGAGAAAGGTGCACGTTACACTGCAAAATCTTGTATTTTAACGTTACAAGGATAAAAAGTATAATAGTAGCAGAAAGTTAAAATGTAATTGGAAAGTTAACAGTAATCCTGGAATCTTCCGAAGGCGGACATTGACATAAAATGTATACTCCATGTATTGAAAATATTCAGGCATGAATAATGCTGGTATATAGTAAGAATATACCTCCCTTTCTATTGTGTAGAACCTATATTTATTGGTACTCTCTGGAATTGAGTTAATTCAGTTAATTAACTTTTATTTAATAGCCAAACATGTGCAGTGGGGTTGAAAGTCCGTCGCATATTTAAGGGACAATTTCCCTCGGCGTAAAGAAACCAAAATAGTATTTCCGGAGCATAATATTTAGTGTCTTTTTTTGTTTGTTTTTGTTCTGTGCATTTACCTTATATATATGGGCCAGACACTCACCTATGCCTAAGCCTTGATATGTTTAAGGGACTGCAAGAGATAGGTTCAAGCTATGAGTGTCTATTTAAGAGCAAAATTTAAAAAACAAACAAAACAAAAGAAAAAAACTAGATGCTTGTTCCCGTAATACTTTTTCCGTGATAATATCATCTTCTTGGACATTGAATGTAGGAGTCAGAACCTATATTGAAATATTAGCTATTTCGAGAATCCCGTGCTGTGGTTATAATATTAGGAGGCGAAAACATACACTTCACAATACACACACGACATTTTTATTCCTCATTTTCAACCTCCTCTGGCAGTTACATGAAATGTTTACAGAACTACTTTGTAAATAGATGTTAATTTTTTTGTGTTAATTTTAACTATGCAAATGTTTGAATCAATCGTAATAAGATACAATTGGGGAGTTGTGAATAAAAGACAGTGGCGATCACAGTTGTAAGCTTCGGCTCTCTTCTCCCAACATGTCTGGTCAGAATTGGAGCAATAGAAAATCCTCCCTCCGGAAGAGACCATCCTCATCGATACAATATCTGAATACAATCATATTCTGGAAAAAGGGGAAAACCACAAGTAAACGAAATGAGTGTGTAAGCAAACAAGCAATAAGAATAAGCTGATTTGTTGGATAGTTGGATAACAACAGATTGCTGGCTTGGTTATAAGCTTGATTAGCTATGTGCACTTTCCACACTGTTAATCATATGTTCGCTTTCCACCTACGCCAGCGTCTCTCAACCTTTTTCATGCTGCCACTGAAAACATGACATTTCAAAACTTGACCGTTGGTGTGGTATTTGATAATAAACATCCTAATTACATTATTCAAAACTATTCAACAAATTACATTATTTTAGTAGAACTTAATTATAAAAACAATAAGCAAAATAAAATATCGTCTTCGAAATTTATTAGTTTTAACTTACAAACCCTAGCTAAATTAATTTGTTCACCTTCTCTTGCGACCCCCTTACACACAACTCATGACCCCTCTGGGGGTCGCTGCCCCCAAGTTGAGAAACCCTGACCTACGCCAATATAATTTTCTTTCACAATCGTAAAATATTTTATTCACTTGGTTACAAGCATTTGGGGGAATAATATACACCAACTTCATTTGTAAAACTCCAACATACCTTAGCAAGTAGGGGGAATGCAGCTCGTATTTTGGAACCATTATTATACTACTCAGAAATTGATTTTTTGTGCATGCAATGTGACCTGATATAAGTTTACTTAAAGAAATTCAAATCTAAAATAGTATAATTTACCAAAATCAAGAAACCAGTGATATTCGTTAGGTGAGAACAATGTGGATTTATATCGAGCAAGAGCAAGAAAGCTCCGTTAATTTCTCCTGTCCACTTGCTATGTTCTGTCTGTTAACTACCTTAAAATATTAGACCTCTTAATTTTGATTCCTCCATCTGTAATGGAGGCTAGCGCCTAAACGAAAACAGATACAGAGAAACTGACTTCAAATTTTGGTTCAGTGATCTCGATTTATCCAGCCGTTTCTAATTTGTTGTTTTAAATCGGCAGACGCTTTTCATTGGGTTAGCCTTCTGCATTTTAAGAATTCATGCAAGTGATTAAATTACAGTAAAGCAGATAGAGAGTCACTCACCTCAAGTTTGCCGTCAGCGAATATGACCTCGATTAAACTTCTCCTTTCTAAACATTTTGATATGACTATTAAACTGTCGATATAATTATTAGACTAAACCTTGAAATGGTTAACCTTTATTTAAGGAATGGTAATAGTTGTCAGATTTCTTTGCATTTGACAGGACCAAACTATTACGTCCATGGAATACGAGCATAGATGACGGAGCATTGTGAGAAAAGAAGAGCAAGCTTCGGGATTCGAACTCGTGCCGCCAACTCTGGACAAAAAGGGGAGGGAAGTAACGCGACGCAGCGCGCACGGCCATGAAGACATAAAATAGACACGCTTTAAGCTCAACTCTTACTGAAATAAAAGCAAAGTAAAAGTTATATAATACTGATTTTTGTTTCAGTTACAGTGTCACTTGCATTTATGAGTTAATCTTCTATTGACTACTATTTTTTAGATTCTATACATATAGCCATGTTATATAATTTGTTAAAAGTTTCAAAAACAGTATCTAACGTCCCAAGTTGGAATAAGCAAAACTTCATCGCTAATGATTACAGACATAGCAACATCACTGCATTGTAGTCTATTTTACGGCCAATAATAACCAAATAATAGTTAAAAATTATTTTATTAACATATTTTTGGCGAGATCACGACTAGATATACAAACATTATTTTCTTCACAAAGATTAGTACGCTAAAACTGCACTAATACACTCATTGTATTAAAACCAGCGTAGTGGTCACTTATGTTGTCACGAGGTTGTCATATATATCTGAATTTCTACACAAACTTTTTAAGAGCTGCTAAAGAATGCGCTCAGATTATAATTGACTGAGTGCAAAATAACCAAGGGCCTGAAAGACTTCGGCCATGAGGGCTACACGAGTAGGCAAGTTCTATATCGCTAAGATTATTGCAAGTTCATGTAGTTTTTCCATTTCTTATTCCACAGAAGTTGAAAATGTGGAGATAATTTTGATGCTAAGCGACTTCAGTCAGTAAGTTAGTCCGTTCGGAAATTTACAAAAATATATACTTTTGCGTAATATACACATATGATGCCGAATCAAATTCAATCCTGAGGCACTTGCTGAAGTAGGAAACCTTATGGTTGTAGGTTCGAATCGCCTGCAAGTGACGACATTTGATACTTAAATAAAAACTGTCAAAAGTTTTAATTTGTGTTACGTTCAACTTGTCATGTTGCACGAAGTGTATTAAAATTTTAATTGCAGTTTTAACTTCTCCATTTGCTAATGACATTTTTTGTGATGTTAGCTTCATTCAGGATGGTTTACGTTAAAATAAAAGACAATAAATGATCGTAACTTAATGTGACAATACTTACCCTAAACTGAATTTGTTCTTAGAAAATGCCATAATATATTCATTTCATAATTCGACATGACAAAAAGGACATGCATGCCCATGTGTTTACTTATTACAGAATACATACAGACAAAATGTATCACATATACTTAATGTTACATTTTCCTCGTATTAGAACTTCATAATTCATGGGTACTGTCATTCGTTGTCGAAGGAGCATTCCCGTACGAAAGGAAACCAACATTGGTTCAAATCCTGTTCAAGTTGAAGATTTTTTCAAAGCGATCTTCAATAATCTAATCATCACTTCTCATACAAAACGGAGAATATTTCCAATTGTGGAATGAAGCACCTGAGTCATTATAGAGAGGAAGACGATTTACGAATGTTGGTTGGAGAAGTCCAAATCAAGTCCCAGGGTGCTACGAGGACAGTTAACAACACGACACTGATATGAAGTATCCATTTCCATGTTATTATTCGTAGAAACAAACACTATAGCATTTGTTAAGCACGTTTTGGATAAAGTCGCCTGTGGAGTATCGCTGTCGTTCTGGACTTCTAATTTGAAAACATGGGTTCGATTCCCCACCAGTCAGTTTCTTTTTCGCATACAGTGAAGTATTCAAACAAAGATTCATCTCCGGATTGTGGAGAACTTACGAAATATCACTGGTCAGAATCCGAGTAAACAGTGTGTCTGCTGTTTAGTATAATGATAATGTAGTTTTCATATTTTTCATTGATCTTTCTCTCTTCCTCTCTTTCTTGATGTATTGTTATCGTGTCTTGGATGCGTCTTCCTATTCTTCTTCTATCTATCTATTTATCTTTATTTTTCTCTTATTTTACACACACTCTCTCTTTAAGCGCGTGTTCCAGAGCCAATTCGGGGACACTTTCGATGACCCGATGATAGGGGTAACATCTCCAGTCCTGGTCACCCCTGAAATAAACACTGTTCAAACGCAATGAAATAATTACAATATTTCCTTCATCTTCCGGGTTATTAAATCTACATCGAATCACCGCGTCCGAATGCGCTCGAATCTTACACCCGGCGACACAGTACAAAACTTGACCAGCATCCCCCGACAGCCAGTGACCCGTTTCAGCTCTGCCGTGTTCATTCCATCTGTGCGAATTGTTATACACACTAGTTCATTAGTGTTGTAATTATTAGAATGTTATATTCGCAATAGGTGGAATATATAGTGGCATGTCCAGAACTGATACATTTTAAGACATGGGTAGCAAATGTCCCCCTTTTTTCGCTATTTCAAGAGAAGAAATCTTTTTATATTAGTTTGGCACCAAATTCGTTTCCATGCTCTAATTTATCAACATATTATTACATGCGTTTCTTCTCTTCACGTTTGCAATGTGGAACATGAAAAGTTTACAGTGCCTATAATTAACATGCTACTTTTGCTTTTGAATATTTGTAACATTTAACTTTCATACAGTTTGGATTTATAATCTTGGCTCTTCTGAATGAAATTAAGCAGAAAAATTATCATTCATTCATTTCCTTTTTATGTTCACTTTGCATTCGTAGTCTGGAATAGAAGGTATTACCTATGGTATCTACTGGATTTGTTACAATCAGTGATTGCGTCAGACCCCTGTCCCTGTGGGGGTGTCAGCCCAAGATTCTGAAGACCTCGAACTTAAACATTTTGCTGACAAAAGTTGATATAAACCGTGCGAAACTCTAGTCCACCTTCCCAATTTTGACTTTACACACCCCAATCTGAAAATCCTGGCAGAATCACTGATTTCAAAGTATTCCGAACCAGTATCATTAATAAGTTTCACCGAATATGCAACCGAACCCCGCGCAAAAAAGCATGTGTGTTACACTTTTGACATTATCCTAGATGTGTCTCAAAACTCTGGAGTTTCACTGGAAATCATGAGTATTTAATCTGACCAGCAAGTTTGGATTCCATTTTAAAAGTGACTAAATGAATTTTTGAAGCCCCCTTTATACAGGGTGTTCCCTTAATGCGTGCAAAAAATTTAAGGGTGAGTACCTTAGATCGAACTAAGAAAAACGTGATAAAAACGGGTGTCGAATATTAAGTACTTTCGGAGCTATAGGCTGCCGAAACCGTGTACAATCCCTGATATCAGACGAAGTGTTACCACTCGTATATCCATTGTTACTGTATTACGGACTATGTAAATGATAGGAAGGAGAGAAAATACCTCTTTACATGAATGCATTAAACTAATAGATTCCAATTCATCGGAGAGGAGAGTACAATATAATTAATTCTTGAATTGTATATGCAACCTTTATATACGGTCAGTCAAACTGTAACGAAAATTATTGTTGTGGTGTAAAATTGCCTTTCCCCAGAAAGAAGAGGAAAACAAAAGCCATTGTGCATAACATTATTATCAACATTTAACAAATATCTCTTGCAGCAGTGATCATATTTCGTTACTACAATAAAAATAAGAAAAGCGCTTCTGTTATTTCCGTACACTGGGTATTTATTTCGAAAGACTAAATCGATAATACAAGTACATATCGTATATCATAAACAGCATTTTCAATAAAATGTATCCAACATTTATTTTTTATGGAGGAAACGATATATATATATATATATATATATATATATATATAAATCAATAAGTGTGTAATACAAGTAGAGCATTATTGCAAAAAGTCCAATGATACCACAGGAACCCGAAGTGTTGCCCAAAGTATAGAAACTTCCAAAGTCAGACAAGTTACTGTCAGCTCCACGCTTATAATAAACCGAATAACCTGTTTGAGACTGTATTTAAAATCATTACTTACTATAAAGTTTTGTCTTTGATTCTATTTACCAATTCTAGTTTACCATGCAAACGTATAAAGTAACTCGCTCATGCCATGGTAACGTACTATCTTCTTTGCATATGTTTTATAATTCAAAATCGAATAGGAGAAGGAGTCACTACCACACCACCTTAATCGTTGAAGCACGCGAGCGAACATCCGGGCAATAGGGAGCAAGATTCGCCGTGCCCCTGGGAACCTTCTGTGGATTCGGGTCTTGCATGATGGATAAAAATGTTCCGAATCTGGCAACATGGCGGCTTAATAGAAGAAAGCCGCTGAAATCTCCACTGTTAATTTTACAAAATTTGAAAAAAAGATTGTACGAACCTTATCTCAAGAAAATGTCTACAGAAGTGTTATATAGTGTCACAGCGTTTTATATATAATAATTTTATATTACGAAATTCAAAATTAGCAGTGATAAATACATTCACAGTGACGGTGATAAGAGAGTATAGAGTGACTGACGACTATAGCAGACAGAAACCATAGCAACTGATAAATAACTGACCTTAAAATGTCAAATAAAATGAACGATAGACTGTAGAACTGTATCAAATTACAAATTTAATATAAAATGTCAGTTATTATAACGATTTCGCTATATGTATGAACATTAATTCGCGCTGGCGATAGGAAGAATTAAGATTAAGACTAAAAAATGTTCCTCCAATGTTGCCAGCTTTCCCCTCTTTTGTTGTATCTTGTGAATGCTTTGCGATATCGCTTCCAAATAAATGCCATTGCGTTTTAAGACCCTCAAAGAAGAGCTTCCTGGTTATTTTCGAAACTTTCCTCAGGAAGGTGGGGGTAGGGGGCATTTTTTGTGTAAATAGCGATTTTAAATTTCCCGTTTCTTCTTCGTCTTTAGTGGTAACACTGCTAATCGTAGTGAACTTTAATTTTGGCATTTTGTTGAGACTACTTCATAATTTCATTTCGTGTTCATATTTTTGATCTAATGCAGACCATTTAGCTACAATCCATTTCTTTTCCCAAATTTGACCTTTCATACCTCCCGAAGTTGTCGACACTGAGCATCGATTTTGTTATCATTGGACGTATTTTGCTTCGCAGATTTATTTTCAATTATCAGTTTTTGTAGTGCCATTTAAAAAGATATATAAGTTTGTGTAGGGATGGCAACACTGCTTATGTGACACTGTTGTCGTGTGCTTGATCAGGTGTCCCCCTCCCGTAGGTTACCTGCGCACATTTTTAATTTTTTTGCTCCTTTTTCAAGTTATTTTGGGGTGTCCAATATTACTGAAACACCCAGCCAGTATTTATCTTCTATCAGAAATCATATTATTCCGAAAAAAAAAGAAAGAAAGAAAATAAAAATATAAATAATAGCTCTTTCCTTAACACGAAGGTTCATTAAAATGTGGCAGTCCTGTGAGGCAAACGTAATTGCTACACTTGACGGTAATTGAAGAAAAACCTAAAGTGTTTTTTGGGGGAAGAATTTTCAATGCATGCGTGTACTCGGAGGGATTTCCTAATCAGTCTGTCTGATTATGGATGAAACGATCCCGAGATAAGAAACAGCCTTAACAATTGAAATTGAAAGATCAAGTCGAAAGATATTTCTGTGCCAGCCTTCCACTGGAAAAATCATGGGGACAAATATTTTGAGTAAGGCGGTTTGTTCTAATCTTTAAAAAATTATTAGCACTTCTCCTCACACTTTGCGCCCGAAATTGAAACATACGTAATTGGGTCATATCATGACAAATCATTCAATTTGAGAAAATTTGGTTGAATCACCATTTTGGAAAAAAATATATATGTTTCGTATGTGGGTTCCTACATACGTGAAGATATCAGAACCATTTTTGAAAGAAATGTTATGCCTTTATTTCTAGCGGGGCGACCATATTTCCAAAATGGCGAGTGGGTTTTTTTACTTCCTTGGACATGCACGGAAATCTAAATATCTGAAAAACCAGAAGAGCTAGAGAGCTTAATCAAAAACCGTTGTATAGCTCTTAAAGTGTACTTTGAACATAATGGATCATCTTTTCTGAAAATTAATTTATTTATTCCAGTAATTAGGCTGAAAAATAAGTAATAAATTGTGTAAAATTTGATATTTAACAAATTTCTTGAGGTGAAGGAATTGAATAAAATTCTGGAAATTTTTAATATTTACACCTACCAACCGAGTGTATGCACTCAAAAAATCATGGTCCTGAATCACACTCCTTCTCCTCCACGGGAGTTCAAACATGGTCCTTTGCGAATAATGCCGGAATTCGGGTTTAAACGTCCGAAAACCTTTCGTCAATAAGATACTTCTGGAAGTCACAAATGAATGTAGTAACACAGACACTATATTCATTGCAGAATGACTTTAAGCGCGCAGTTGTGGGGGGTTGTTCTTCATTACACAGGATTTCTCGAAAATAAATCTTCATAGCAAATACAACTACAATAAAACTCCTAGTTTTGCACCAGAATTACTGTCATTTTGTCTAGATTCAGAGTATCATCAAAATATTGTGATTGTACTACTATTATCACCTGATACTTGATGTTTCCCAGGATACATGAATTAGATATTTTAAGTTTTTATTTAACCGTGTATTAGTAACGTGAAATATCACTACATTTGTTGTGGAAATAATAATGTAATGTAATATTTATTTATGTTCTACGAACAGCATGGTGCCAATAAAGCCTAAGTCATACAAGGTACATGTAGATATACAGATAGAAGATAGATATACAGCTAAACAAGAAGGTGTTAAATATAGAAGTTTGATAGCAATGCAATTATTTCACGTAATAGTTGTTGATTAAACTTTAAAAAAATAAATCTTTGTAAGAATCAGTCAATAATTTATGATGCACAAGGGAACAACTAATTTACAATTTTCCCTCTATGCTCTAAATCTGAATTTTATTAATAGCGCTTAGGCCGAAGTATGGGAGGGGAAAGGATTCGGGAAGGTGTAGGCCACGGCCTATGCTGTAGGTGCTATTACAGCATTTGCTTGGAGTGACTGAGGAAAACCGTGGAAAAACTTAATCAGGATGGTCGACCGCTGAAATTGAACCCACAGCCTCCCGAATGCTACGTCAACGCTCTACCACTGACCTATGGTGGCTCGGTCAATGTTCTAAATTCCAGATTAACAAATTTACGTCAGTACTCCTAATCTTTTGAGAATAAGGTAATTTGAATTGATAATATAATATCCTGAAAAAGGCAATAATAATAATAATAATAATAATAATAATAATAATAATAATAATAA
>JAGDQP010004402.1:53697-66405 GCA_022664845.1 Lepisma saccharinum
AAGAAAGAAAGAAAGAAAGAAAGAAAGAAAGAAAGAAAGAAAGAAAGTAAGAAAGAAAGAAAGAAAGAAAAACTAAAGTACGGTACAATTTAGTATCTTAAAGTGGCTTATCGTTAGTGTGGATCGTGAACTTTGGGGATAGGGAATTTGCTGTATGGCACCTTGATCCGACTTTGGATATAACAGCATTTACTTAATTTGTATTTAACGTTCACATATAATATACCGCCGTTCTGTCAACACTTCTCTGATGATACATTTTAAACATAATAATTACTTATGTCCTGAAATGCTTGTATGAATACATATAAAACTGATTATTATGATTTTATCTAATTATTCATGCTTTGAGCAATATATCATTACATAAAAATATGTTTTTTTATGAACAGTATTCGAACCCAGGACCTCACGAATAGAAGTCACGCGATCTATCACTTTTTATAACAATTTATTGAAGTCTAATTTACCGATACATGGAAACTATCTATAAATGGAGGTTAACATAGTTAATGATCACACAAATTATTTTGTTTTGTTGAAATACCTATTAGAGGAAAAATCCTAAGAAACACACACTATTTTATCTTCTTAAATATAAATATAATATATACATAACAGTGTTCTTTCTCAGGTATCATTAAAAATATATTGTTTAAAAAATTCGCAAAATCGTATGTCTTAACCCTTGACACTGCACTGTACTGTAAGCGTGAAAAATTAATATAGTGGTACACCGTCATATGATCATGCTCCTGCAACAAGTAGTCAATAGTATTGGCCGTTAACCATATAACAGCATTTTGTTTCGTTACGGGATATAATACAAAATCAGGAAACAAGAACATATTTTCTATAAGTATATTTCTAAAGCAGTTCTCATAATTGTACTAGAAATTTCGAGATAGCAGCAACAAATACTTTGTGACTGTACACATTGAACCAGCATATGTTTTAGGTTTGCAGTTGGCTTACAATATGGACATCAGTTGGAAACATTGTGATAAATAGAATGATTTTTTACTGGTGTAGGCCAAATTTGCTTGATGACGTTATAAAATAGCGATCGTAAATTTGTGTTCAAAATTTTGGAGAATATATTGATCCATATTTGAGACCAGTTTCTAGCAGGGAATTTTTGCATAATATGAGGAATTTCCCCCCCATTATTCTGGCGTAAATAACTATATAGTTATTTAATAGAAAAATCATGTATAGAATGTCTAGTAATTAACGTATACATCATGTCCAATATCATATCCCTTAAAAGTAGGTGTTGTATAGTACAAGGATATATCGTAACCGGGACTGTTAATTCCAATACAGCAAAACACGTCTCAACAACAGCAACTGTATAACTTTGAGGAACAGAAGCAATCCTCTCTAGTGTGCGGTGTAATTTTAAGGCTCTGAGCTGAGTTGCAAAACCTATTTCCTTCATTCAATTACAGTACAAGTTGATCATATTCAAGCTTGGAAATGTGGCGTTTCCATTCCACAAAAAAAGCATTACTTGACTATTTACTTGTTTTAGGAGTTAGGGGGGAGTGCCTGGGTTACATACCATAAAATGCTATAAGTTCGTTGTTTTAAAAATATAATTATTTCATGTAAATTTAAATTTCTAGGATTATGCTTAGTTACGATACCCTTAAATTTATTTATTGCTACTTCATAATTCTTGTATTGAATTGTGGTAGGAGATGCACTTCAAAAGATAGCAAGTATTTTAAGGTAAGTAACTACAGGAAATATTCTTTTATATTCCTCACTACCACTAAGCTAACATGAACACATCTACTTATCTCTTTCTGATAGAACTCCTTTTGACGAAACATGACAATTTTCGGTGTCCAAGACAATGAGATTCATATCCCTTGCAAATGATGCTGTCTTTTCTCCTTTTTCTTGTTAATTGTACTATGAATGAGAGAACTATGTTTATTGTCTTTGCTTTCTTTGGAAATGTTCTTTTAAGTATGGAAAAGTAAGTGACAAAACCATCACGTAATCACATGTATGTATAGTTTCGAAATACTGTATAATTACTATTTCAATGCATGTTACTTTTTTCTACACTTATTAACATTTCAATATGTCTTATTGCACTGAAAAGAAGAAAGACTTATTTACATATTTTTCTCCAATTGCGAAGGTTCACCCTACTCTTGGAGGCTCGACCTGGTATCTTTGGTTTACTGTTTCCGAAGATACCCGAAGTTGGACTTAGATAATTTTCAGCAAGAAACAGTCTAATCAATCCGGTCATTCTTTTTGGAATAGGGTGTATGTGCAAAGTTTTGTTAACATCGTTTTTGCACTACTCTTGGTTATGTTTTGGATTCTCGTAAAATAGTTCTTGTAGGTGACAACGTACTTGGAGGGTCTCTTCCACCTCAAATCATTTCTCCATAGAAAAGTAAAACACATATTTGCTTATTTTATGTCTACTATATATGTGCGAAGTTTAATCCAAACTTTTATGTCTTTCTGTCACTTTTAGCGCCACCTGAAATATTTTTCAAGCGGAGCACTTCACTTCCTCAAATCTTTTTTTTTTTTCGAAAATAAGAAAAGCAATTGCTCGTTTATTTTATGTGTGATTCTATCTTCCAGGTTTCTTAGAAATCGGGTTTCATCATTTTGTGTCTGTTTCTTCTGAGGTAGTTGTAGGCTCCCAGTGATACCGGGCGAGTTCCAGGATCGTGCTTTGAAGAAATGAGTGTCGACTACCCCTGTTCTTTTCAGGGAGAGAGAAAAATATATCTTCTGATGTATTATAATGTGTTAATATTCACTTTAATCTTCTTTCGAAATTTACTATTTACTGTATATCATAAGACATGGTATAATACAACAAAGCTTGAGATGAAATACTGCAGGTATAATTGTTATCTCTATGCTCTGAAAAGTTCGGTCATATTATTAAAGACTTCAGTGAAACCTAGTAAAACAGGCATTTATTTGGCTTTGGCAGACCGAAAAATGAAACGAGTAAAGTCAGAGAAAGAAGAACGAGAGGATATAATGACAGAGAAACACAGCTGATTAAACAAATTAAATTATAAATTAATCGGTTTTCATATAGAGAAACATAATATGTATGATGTACTCTATATTCAGATTCGCAGTAAAATAGCCAAATCAATATTACAATTCTCATGGAATTCATCTTTCTCTAATATTACTCTATTATTTTCCAGCTACATAACAGCAACACACAAAATTTTAATTAAATCGCTAGCACTACTTTTAATGATTCTTTAGAATAGAGCAAATGAGTTAAAATTCTAGAAATTCAAAATTCGCTTTTAGAATTATAATACTTAATGCTTATTCGTTGCATGCAGCATGCGTTTGTATTTTTAATAATAATACTGATGTGTCAAAGCATTTATTACTCGTATTTTCGTAAGATTCTGACTGAATTATGAGATTTATTCACCTTTATGTTCTGTATATGTTTCTTTGATCTTTAATTTATGATGAATCTATATTTATAATTAAACTTTGTTTAGAGTTGACATAATCTCTTCAATAATATTACAATAAATGTACATATAATAATAATAATAATAATAATAATTATTATTATTATTATTATTATTATATTTATTATTATTGTTGTTGTTGCTGTAAATAAATTTTATTTCTGAAAAATATGTATTTATTAAAATATTTTAGGTGTTTGAAACGTGCACTTTTGTAGCTAATTTAAAACGTGTTCAGAACAAACTAATTATATTTTAATTTTTTAAATATATGATTTGTTTTTCTTGAATACAAACAATTTTCAATCTTGCAAAGATATACTTTTCGTATTTTGAATTAGGTTACCAATTTTGAAAGTACTAAACATAAGGTAAGACAGGAACCAGAGTTATTTTATCAGATTGTTAACGACTCATTCTCAGTGGAGAAATCCCTTCGAATACCATCATGGAACCATCTGTTTTGACTGTACATTCAACCGTTTTCGTCGATTTTTGAAGAATTATTTATTAAGAGGTGTAGCAAGTTCATACCAGATCTTCTAATAATTTGTTTGCAAGGCAGGGTCTTACAAATTTGAAATCAAATTGCTCATACAAAATTTAAGTAATGAGGAACATTCAAACACAAATGAACATTTAAAATTAATATTTAAAAAAAAATAGATTAAATCGACTATTTAATGTAGTATAAGCCTGAATAAGTTTTGCGTAAATTTAGAATTGAGCTAAATCCTAGTTTTGTTGTTGAAATTCAGAGAAACAAACTGAATTTTCAACTTCACTGTTATGGTAACAAAGCTTTGCATTCAGCAGATTCGTTCATCTTGGCTTAGTTAATGGCCAAAAGGAATTGAAATTCCTAAGTTCCTTCAAGGACAACCCTGTGTAACGAGCGTACAAAAAATGTTGTAATACTGAAGGAAGCGGTGTGTGAAAATGTAAAGGAATATAGTACTTAGATTTCAAGTGATGCAACTACTCTGATTTACGAGGAGATAGGTGAATCGAAAACTGAAAGAAAAGAAAATGTTCTGATAGGCTACAGTAATCGATTAGCGCGAAGAGAAATCTGCTGAGGCTAGGCACAGAAAAGAACAGCAGGATTTGGAATCACTAAATTGGGATTACTATATTTGTACCAATTTTGAGTATTATTCTACCTACAACACAGCCTAATTTCAAACATCTAATTAAAATTACTAGATTTTAGAACATGCACAGGTGTCAGTTTCTTAGAAAAACAAGCGTACTCTTAGCCCCATCCTCGTGGTCCGAAACAAAATATCATACTCAGTACTGGGAAGGCACGCAGTCCGAAATCCAGCTGACTGAGAGTCAGTTCTACAATCGAGGGCTAAGCTTCTGGTCAGGGCTAAGTTGAGACCGTTTAATTTTTCGTACTCTTATTGGCCAAAATATGACTTGGCCTCAACTTAGCCCTGGCCAGAAGCTTACCGTCGATTGTAGAACTGACCCTGAGGCTTTCCTCACCTTCGATTAGACCGGTTTTTAGTTTCCGCCGAGGGATGTCATTCTACAGATTTTTCACGGGCCAAGAGCGTATTTACCTCTCCGGGGACGGAGTTCGAAAGTTGTTTTACTTTCAAAGGTTGCCTTATGTACTTCTAAAGGAAGGATGACTAAGATCTTAATTCACAACAATGAATGTACTATCACTTACCGGAAGTCATCATCAAGTCACCCCACAACTTCGTCTTTAAAGATTTATGAATATTTACGAAGTGGACTTTTGAACTTTATTGATCTTAGGAATTAAATTTGAATTTACTTATGGCCTTTAGGCATCTCAGGTTCAATCCGAGATAGGGTGGGGCAGAGGATGTTGGAAGATAAACAACAGAGTTCTAATTTTGTACACTAGTGTCCAAAAGTTGAAAAAAAATAATATAAATAATTGTTTCAAAATGTCGTATGATATCTATGCATGGTCAAAAACATATTTATATCCGTTTGAATGTAGAAAGACATAGTTAATGGTAGAAAAGAAGGATTAGCGCTAGTATAGCAAGTGACTGCAGCCCTAAGCTGTAAAAATGACGTCTACTAAAGTATACAAAGGTGTTGATTATCAGTATTTCTTCAAGGTAGAGACACCAATGACACTGAACAGATTAGAAATGACTAAAAGATAATTGTTAACTGACGCTTTACGCTGGAGAACCATTGGAAGACTTGAAGCTGCACAGTCACAGACCAAAGTATTCAGATAACTCAGAGTGATTTCCTCAGTGGTTAATCGTCCTTGGAGACTGTTGACTGACACTGAAGACACGTCTAGAAGACCGGTCAAGGACATCCAAGGGTTATATTTGGAAGCGAAGATCGTCATTTGCTGATAAAAGCCAGGCGCCACAATTGGAGTAGCATTCGTTAACTGGCATCAGAACACGCTGATGCAATAGGAAGGCAGATAACTCGGAAAGTTGTGGATAGAAGGCATGGGGAAAGATAGATGCTAGCATGGTATCTAACTAGTGTCTAAAATTAAAGCGAAATGAAGCACAGAAGGAATATATTCCTTGAAACACTTGGAGTTACAGGAAGGTATGCGTGTGTAAGGTATATAACGAAATCAAAACTGCAAAGAAACAGCATTTATACTTGAAAAATACAGAATATAGTTCAATCTCATGGTTGAAATATCACAAATGGATACAAGCCAGAATGATAATAAGATCAGAAAACAAAATATAAACAGAAACACGTAAGTGAGAAACTCTGAAAATGGATCTTAATAGAGTACATGGTAACCTCTAGAAGGGATATAAGTCTGACAACAATGCTACATAATACGGACAGGTGCAGCGAGAAGATCTTGTGGCAGTAGCCGAGAGGAGCTATTCATGCAGAGCTATTGTGAGAGCATCAAATGAGATGGGTGGCCGTGATCGCGAAGCATCGTGCCTTTCTAGGTTGTCCCAGACATGTTCAGTTAGATTTAATGCCAGTTAGTGCACTGGCCAGTCTAAAAGAGCAATAGTTCCAGTTTCAAAAAAAATCGTCCACCAATACAGCTCTATGAGGATGGGCATTGTCATAGATAAGAAAGAAATTTTCTCCCGCATGCTGCCGAAACTCTCTCAAATGTACTGTCAAGATCTGATCGCGATATCTGGTAGCAGTTTTGCCTTGTCCATTCACCCTGGTAGTTTCGTGTAGAGGCTTTCTTCAGGTACTGTTAATGCTGGCCCACATCATCACCTCGCCACTTCCGTATTGATCACGTTCGATGATGTTGGATGGATTATATCCTGTTCCCTGTTCTCCCCAGATGATGCACCGTTGATAATCAGACCATATAGTAAACCACAACTCATCACTGTATAATACTTACGGCCAGTTTTCATCTGCCCAATGACTGTGATCTCGACAACATTGTAGACGATTCCTTCTCTGATGAGCGTTCAAAGGCACACAAACTGGTGTGAATGACTGTGAGGCAAAATCCCGGGAAAACGGTTAAGCAGTACAAAACAACATCTAATCATAAATAGAACACAGAGGACACAAAACACTCAGTACAGGCTCCAAGTGTAGTTCGTCCAATCCTAAACATTTGTCATAGTGACGTTGCAAGTTTTTAAACATGGCCGCAATTGTATTCCGTGAAATTGAATGTAACGCAGATGTGATGTTCAATTTGTGTTGTTATGTGAAGGCTCTGGACCACGGTAGACACGCTTCTACAGTATACCCCAAAAATAAGTATTAGGTAGGGCAAGATCAGGTACGCGGGCAGGATACGAATAGTCTGTTCGCATTCAGATTATGCGGTGTTGCAAGTGATGCTGCAAAAGCTGTAAGGGGTCCCTAGACGTGCGTTTGAAGTAATTCCGCCTTGCCGAAACCATTATGCATTAAAACACTTACTCAAAGTGGATGAAATATTAGTTTCTGAGCGATTTTTGCGTTGAAATTGCACGAACCCCGTTTAGCGGGATTTTGCAAAGCCCTCTGTTAGCGGTGGGTATACGCAAAAGTACTGTTTACTCAAAAGTTATGTTTACGCAAAAGTTCTGTGCCGTACCGGAAGTCTTTCCAAGTGTGCTCCGGAAGTTGCCAAAATGGCTGCCCTGCCCTGTGGGTCGAGCTGAAAAAAAAATCTTGCCCTTATCCATGGTCTATCATAGAATGAGGACAGTGGATACGCTCAGCGAACGCGAAGAAGAAAACGAGAGATATGCGATTATTGCGGTGACGGAAGCAAAGGAAGGAACGAAAGCGTCCATGAAAATCCTTCTTTAGAACTGAAAATTTGGTCCATATTGAATTAGACTGGGAGTGTAAAACGAGGTTAAATATTTGCTCTAGCATTTGTCTTTCAGAACCAAGTAGTCACTCAAATATCGCTACGTTTTGAGATGGTCTACACTGTTATATTT
The DNA here is from genome assembly GCA_022664845.1 of Lepisma saccharinum. Classification (NCBI taxonomy): domain Eukaryota; kingdom Metazoa; phylum Arthropoda; class Insecta; order Zygentoma; family Lepismatidae; genus Lepisma; species Lepisma saccharinum. The sequence continues at coordinate 61,595 of JAGDQP010004402.1, forward strand.
AAATAACTGTTATATCAGTAACAGTTATAAATTAAAAGAATTAAATATAGCAGTTATAATAACAGTTCAAAATATTAATTTGAAACTGGGTTCTATGGTTTCGCAATAGACAAGAAGCAGTACCAAAGCACGATCTTAGGTTAACTTAGTAACCTGTAGCCTGTTGTGATCGGCTGAATTCTTATTAACGTCCTAAACGAGCTGATGAGTTTCTAAGGACGGGCTGGAACTACTGTTTTTGGCAAAGTTTACTCCGAACCACTTCAATCAATGAACATGTGACCAGGCGTCCAGAAACAGAGCGTGCTAACATATCGGCCACCTGTAGCAGTTATGTGTGAAGTATTAAACGTTAGACACATATATAACATAAAGTATACTTTTATACTCGTGCGTAAGGCGTATACGAGCAAGAGTCATGCACTACTCTTTGGCTTGGTAGTGCAGTTCACATTATAACTGTCAGATTGAACAAATTGGTGGGGAGAGAACATTATAATATAGAAACAATTTAAATAAAGTACTGTAAAGAAATGGGTCTGTCCCCAAGAAATTCAGTTTCATGCAGAATTAGTAGAATTATAGTCGTTATAATATTTGTAATATACGTTTCATACCCAGGCCACATTAAGCCTCTCTTTCTTCACCTCTCCCCTCATGACTTTACATCCAGTGGCTAAAGTGTTTACAGTGTATGCCTACCCTATAATTTTCAGAGATATTGAGACAGTGAAAAAGAGAGAGGGGAGAGAGAAAGAGAAAAGAGAGAGAGAGAGATAGAAGACAAGCTCTCTCGTCCATATCGCCGCAGTAGCATCCCCAATATGAGAACAGGGACAGCTTTCTGTGTGAAGGGGTGTATAAAAGTGATGTTTGGATTTGCTTCGCACAAGAATCTAACTTGACTTTCTAACATACTTTCGTGGAGTGTGTAAAATATTGAAGAATTTATATAACAGAAAACAATCCAGCCTGATTTTCTACCTCAACTGTTTCCAAGTGTAGTGTAAAATATTTAAGCGGTTATTAATGCATAAGAAACAAAGTTATTTAAAAGGAAGTAGTTATTAAGACACAGTAAATAAAGTCTTCAAAAGAACGAAGATAGAAAGTACGTAAGAGTGCACTGAACATGACGAAGTGCCGACACAATATCAACATCACCTTACCAGTGTATAAGACATCATCTACACAGATGCCGATGATACCAACGTATTACTAAAATCAATAAATTAAGAGCTACATAAAAATCAACACTGCCTTACCTCAACTTACTCGTTGGTTCAGTGTTAACAAACTTAAACTAAATCTCGTGAAAACAAATTACATCTACTTTCACCCACACCAATTAAATATTAAATCTTAGCTGAACATCTATATAATGAACACGGAAATCGAGTTCTCCACGTCAACAAAGGTTCTAGACATTATCGTCGATGACGAATTAAAATGGAATTAGCAGACAGGGCATCTGATTAATAAACTCTCATCGATTATTTTTCAGATAAGGATACTGACACCCATTTTAGATAGAACTATCGTAATCCTGATACCATGCCCTCTTTCATTTCATTGTAAGGTATGGAATAGCATTTTGGGACACTAAAATGAACTTACGTAAACTATTTATACAGCGAAAGAGAACAGTCGGAATAATCTTTGGAAAACCAAACGCACATCGTGCAGAGGATTGTTCCGAGAACTCAACATAATGACTTTAGTGTATATTTATGAAGCTCTTTTACTAATGTATAGCAAGAAAGACAAAATCAACCAAAACAATGACAAACACGATTACCACACAAGACACTACTCGGACCTTGCAATTCCTTACCACAGCACATCAAGATAACGCCAATTAATTTATGTATTCGGGGATAAAATTATTCAATTCCAAATTTCGTTAAGAATTCAGCTAACATAACTACATTAAATAACTATTAAAATAACTTCTACTCAGAAAGTCGTACTGCAGCATAGATGAATTTTAGAAGATTAAAAAGATCTAGAAAACTTATAACGTAGGTAAATTTATACTAACAATTTTAGACTTTAAGCACTTGTGTTAAGTAGACCAGTGTAACATTGCTTAAAATTCTAAGGTATCAAGGTGTATATGGTAATCTGTAATTTTAGTGTAATATATTATAATCTCAGCCAAAAATTAAAATATTAAAAACTGACAGCAAACGATATGAACACACTAGCACATATTCTCCATTATTCTTCCATATGATTCCATTATGACGAGTTAGATAGAGCACATTATCTTTGAAGACACAATACTACCGTCAAAAATGAAATTGATAACAGCCACGAAAAACCTACAGCTAAATAACACTGAAATTTTACCCTCATTAGTAGAAAATTCCACGACACAGCAATTGAATAAATTAATTTATCAACTTGATGCCATAAAAGTTCAAAAAAAGAAAATTAAACCTTTACACATTGAAATTTCTCATTTGTATATAATAAGAATAGTAATAGTTTTAGTTTTATTCCTTATTACAATTTTAATAATAGCATCTGCATTTACAGTATTGTTTCGGAAAATTATAATTTTAGAAGCGAAAACTCTTGAGAAATCTAGCCAATAAGTTTTTTGAAGAACATGTGGATTAAAACAACATTAGTGATAGCCGGCTACACTATTGACATTTGTATAATACTTACTCTTTGTAATCTAATATATAGGGTACGCAAAATTAATAATATTAAGGTTAACAAAAAGCCACACTTTACTAGCATTCAGGTTGATCCTAATACTCCTTTTCAAAATCATGGTGAATCTATAGAATTTGACACAATCTATAATTCTGTAACAGAAATTGAAAAGATACAGCCTACTTCTAACAATTCTGATTACAAAATTCCTATTTCGTATCCACAGATCGATATTACTATTTTTCAGACCAGCAACTAATTGACTCCGATATTCTTTCCTCTCAAACAGATTTCTTGTCTACATATTTTCCTATTTTCGTAACTGATTCCTCTCGTAAAACTACTCCTACTGAAACTTCATTTTCTACTTGTGACATCCCAAAAAGGCAGTTAAGGTCATTGCTTTTCTAAATGCTTGACGCAATCTACAAGCTGTTGGCCAGAAAGAGGGGAATGCAATGTTGATTTCATGGTGAACAACCCAAGACAGTTAAGGATCTTCTACTGGACATACGAGAAATGCATTGACGGAGATGTGTCATGTGGAAATGGTGAATTGGACATTAGTAATAGTGACAGCAATTGGACATCCCAGTGAAGCAGTGTAAATATTGTCTTAGAAGAAGAGACTTCTACTCTGAAATTGTTTTGCTATAGAAATATTAATTTCTACGATTAATTTATTTCTGAATTTTTAAATTATTTTAATAGTGATCGATACTAAATATGTGGTTAATACTGGTTATACGAGATATTTTCCATAAAAGTACACAATATGGTGGAAGTAACTTGGTGTTGGAGATACATTTATTACCTCCTTTGTTCTTCATTATACATATACGAGTGCATCATATGTATGAAATGCAGAACACAGTGTTCAAATATTTTATATCCAACTCTCGAATGAATATAAAATTATATTATGTAAGAGACTACCCAGTTTGGGATGTGAAAAGACATTTTATATTTATTCATGAGTAAAAGTAACTACAGGGCTTTAATAAATTCAGGCAAATAACAACAAGACAGGACGTTAGCCTTAATTACATAACAGACTCAACATTTATTGCATCGCGTGATACAATTTGATCCTAATATTCCTATTCAAAATTATGGTGAGTCTATAGATTTGACACGATCTATGATTCTGTAACAGAAATTGAAAAGATCGTTAGAAATGTGCATTACAAGTAAACAGGTTGTTGTCACATTATGTATATGTTAGATAATCATGATGTAAGAAATTATGTAAATGATGATGACTGCTTGACTTTCCTATTGGTATGTCTTGTTGAGCATGGGCCGGAAAGCCATGAGACCAGCACCAATTCTCGGATGCAGTTGCATCCGTAATTAAGAAGTGCAGATCTCAAGGTTTTCCGAGCATGCAACACGAAAGATTACAGAAAATACGTTTTTAGAGAAACAGGATCATTCAATATTTTTTCAACCTGTTATTCAGTTCGCTAAAACACATAGACGTATTACGTAACATTAAGTTCGCTAACCGCTCATAGCCGATCAGTTTACTTAACTTGGTCTTGAGCTCTGCTACGTTTCAATTAAGTAGCCAGAGCTGAACTTACTCGTCCATTAGAAGATTCAACTACACAAGTCTACTGATAAGGTGACTCAAGCACATTTTAAGTAATGGACTTAAGCAATAGATGAAACCTATCATTGTTGAACCATGCCTTCTGTATTCTTTTACAATGACACGAAACCTTACACGTTTTATAATCTCCGTAATATTTTTAATATTAACGTAGCAGTATTTTATACAAACGAAATTTCACAAACTTCTGTGGATTTTCGTTTCGTTAGTTTCTGTTAAGAACAACATTTTATATTCAATAAATAAAGGAAGAATAAGTTTCCTGTAGATTCATATTTTAGGTGTGACTTTTGAAATCGTCATGAACTGGGAAACGTTCACAAAGCGTGAAGGACATTATATAATAATATTTTGAAAATCAATGTCACTTTCTAATATCATACATTTTTTTCTAGAAATTGGAACAGAACTAGTTTTCATTTTTTTCTGAGAACCGAATATATTCCATTAAATCCACGTATTCGTTACGCAACGGATGTTCAGTCTATTGATTCGCTTTTGAATAGAAACAAATTAAAAAGTAACAAAG
>JAGDQP010004402.1:66505-85438 GCA_022664845.1 Lepisma saccharinum
GTGTGTGTGTGTGTGTGTGTGTGTGTGTGTGTGGGAGGGAGAGAGAGAGAGAGAGAGAGATTGTCACCGTAGCTATGAAAGAGAGAGAGAAATTCTTCTCATTTTCAATTTATATTTCGTTCTGATTTAGAGAGCTTATGACGAAGTATTTAATACTGAATAACTTGTTGTCGCTCGCACTAGCGCCTCGTAAACTGTCCCCGTGACAACTAAACTAAAGGTTTATTTATATGGTAAGTTACGTAATATCAAAATACTTGTTCATAAATCTTTACTATAAAAATCTGAAGTTAAAATAAGTATCTCTTCGTGTTGTCTCACTGTAGTCCAGTGAATTCTATAGCAATACTGGAGTGCTCGATTAATGTCAAGAAGTTTCTCTGTGTGTTTCATAGTTAGAGAGTTTGTGTGTTTTGTTTTAGAATTGAGGAAAATGAAAAACAGCTCTCGAAAAATTTGTAGAAGGCTGTTTCTATGTTTTAAGGGCGCTTTGTATGTTATAGTCATGGAATGTTAATAACTTTTTTGAAGAGAAAAATATAGTTTTGTTACTTAAGTTAAAAAATATAAACAGGAGTGCTTATGCATGAAATATAAGGAATAAATTTCGCAAAGAAAAAACGAACCCTAAAAGATGTGTAGAATGTTCTTTCCGTGTTTCAAGGCGTGGTGTATGCTATAGTTAGAATATTTTTTGAAGAGCAAAATATGGTCTTGTTACTTCATTTTAAAAAAATAAACAGAGATCTCATACATAAGCAGATGATTTTTCACCTGCTTATGCATGAAATATAAGAAATGAATTTCACTTAGGAAAAACGGTTTACAAATGGAATTCAACTACTTCGATCTACATAGTGTGTTTGATCTATAATGGTTCATCATTTGATAGTGCTTACTTGTGTGCAATATGAATTAAGTTTCTACAGCGAGAACGGTGGTGCTAAAATAATTGAGGAAAAATATTTTTATTTTTTCGGGGAGAGGCCTCATCCACTAGTGGATTGAATATGGCTGTGATTTATTATTATTATTATTATATATATATAGATAGATAGATATATATATAGATATATATATAGATAGATAGATAGATAGATAGATAGATAGATAGTTTAGTTCCCTACGCCAACAATATGAAATAAATAGTTGTCAATACTGCGGTAAATGTATTACAAAATTTAACTAGACACATTGTAGCCATACACAGCCAGGAATTAAAACCGAAAAGACAAAAATAAATGAAAATTCTATGAATAGTGCCTTCATTAATTATCATTGAAAGGTTATGTGATCCTTACAGATACTGGCAAGTTCACGATTTTATTCTTAAATATTATTAAAGATGAATGCATGAGTGGGTTGTTAAGTGAGTTGTCAAATGACGCCTCGGAGATTGATCTTTCATTTTTGAAAAAAGAATCGACAACTCACTGCTGCTTAATTAAAAACATAGTAGATTAGTAAGGAGCCAAACCACAAAACCCAAATGTAAATATTACTATTGTAAGCGAGGTCTTTCACATTTTAAAATTGAAGGTAAATTGTCAGAGCATATTAAATATTGTAAATTGCATGAAGAGACAAAAACTATTATGCTTAACCCAGGACAGACTCTTAAATAAAAAATGTTTAAATCATTGTTACAGTACCAAGTTATTATGGCGGACTTTGAATCCTTCGTCAAACCAATTGTCCATGCTCAGCTAGTCCCAAAGCTTCATATGCAGAAAAATTAAAAGCAATGAAATATGTAATTTTAGTTATTTAATTTGTTGGGGTGAAGGTACAAAAATGAAGCTTGTAATGTATAGAGGAGAGAAAACTGCAAATGAATTTGTTTATAGATTATAAAACGAATTGGTAAGTATTGTTGATAAATTGGTGCACATAGTACCTCTCTCCTCAATGTCTGCTCAGGACACACGAAAGTACGAAGTATCAACAATTTGTAGTGCTTTAGATTGCTTTTTACATTAGAATCTTATCAAGTGGATCATCATGACCACTAGACGGTCCAATTTATTGCAGCTACTTGCAATCGATACAACTTGCAAGTAAAACGTCAAAGAAACGTTTTGTTTCTTGCACAATCTGTCAAATTACGTCGCACACTTGTTTGTTAAGCACTTGGGATTACAGCAAGATGAAGTTAATCTAATTGCTGAAATAGAGGAACATTATTCAGGCCTTCCAGTTTCAACTCAAATTATTCGATTACTAGACGATCATGTTTTCATTAAGCTACTGCTCTCAAATAACACTTTCCCTTACATTCTCTAACATTAGGGTTAGCGTTTTATGACGTCATACTTAAACTTTTGTCTTAGTTTCATACGTAAGCGATGTATGATTGTGGTTGTCTCGAAGTCATTGTGGTTGTGGTAGAGACAACCGCAATAACTGTATAAAAATTGGTGATCTGTCTAGAAACCTAGAATTACAAAAATACAAGGTAAATGTATAAGAGTTCAGCGTACGCTAACACAGCTTAATTACACTTGAGTACCGTGGCTTTCCACGAATATATTGTAAAACAAAGGGTAGGAGTGAAAGATTTTTTCACCTGCTTAACCATCTTTTAGCAAGAGTAACGTTGATATAGTTTTTATCTTTGTATATAGTATGCAACACTTTATAGGAACGGTGTCTTCCAACAAAATCATGTTTGAGTGCCGGTTGTAAAGTTTCTTGCCTCACAGGGAAGGAAGCGTGATATTCCACTGATATTTTATGTGTGTTCAACATGCTCTCGCTGTACTTCAATACATTTTACCCACAGGTGCTCTAACCTATTGTAAAAGTAACTACTGTTCCTGAACGTCAGCTCATTCAGATACAGCATCCATGATAGAGTACTCAGTGAGGAAATGAACAGATGGCAATATGACGGTACCAATTCGGGATAATTTGGCTTATGTTGCAGAACAATGAGACCACGGGCATGAAGGAATTCAAGTGTCTGGCGAGCATTGGCAAGATGCGTTGTCTTCAGACGTGTCAACTCTTACCCAAAATGCGTGAGTCACACGCATTCAAACATCCACTCACGCTCTCACGCAAAGAACCTGCAAGCTTACGCGTTTTGAGAAAAAGTGAAAAGTTCGTGCTGTAAATTGAAGTAAAAACGATACAATTTTCCCTATCTAGAGTTACAGCATTGCAGGACATGTATTCATTCCTTGTTACCTATCGACATAGTAGTAGACATGTGGTACAGTGTCTGATTTCCAGAGAGACAGAATATTTTTCTCAAGACAGGGAAAACCGTCTTTTATGTTATTTCATACCCCAAGCTTGGGGAATATTCAAGAAAACAAAGCAAGGGAATATTTTCGCAGAGAGGGGGGAATACCAACCAGCCCCCGCTTGAAATCGAACACTGATGGTATGTAGTAGAATTGCTGAACTGATCAGATCGTAAACTATTCCAATAAGTTAGAAGAATGACGAAAAGCTTTTTGAAGACGTACTTTTGTTTTAAATAATCGTACTAAACAGTAAAATAAAAAAATGTTTATGCATGACTAAAAGGAAAAGGGCGCGCTCTCATATAGGCCTACAGTCACTTTATAAATTCTTGATTGGCGCCCCTTTTCCTTTCAGTCATGCATCACAAAATTATAGTTTTACATTTTAGTACGAATTGTTTAAATAAAAGTATGTCTTGAAAAAATAATTAAAAAACTTTTAAAGTCATTTCGGTGTTCGGATATTTCTTTCTGAAGCTAATATTCTGAGACCCAAATCCTAAAGTGTTATGCATCCAGTCAAACCCATTATCACTGCAGAATATTATTTTTTTTAAGATAAAGAAGTTCATGTTAAAAGTATTAAAGTATGCTTTTAAAATATATGAAATTAATAATGGAATATTGTATTCTCACCAACTTACGTCGCTGTACAAAATTTAATCATTCTATAACATCCTGATTTGAGTTGAATTAACGTTGCAAAATTTGAGGATACTACGAACCATTGTGAACTAAAGTAAAGAATATAAAAACAGGAACCTTACTTTAAATTTCAAGTAGAACCTACTATGAAAACTGATATTTCTTGTTACCGGTCTGCGGCTGTAGACCATCTGCTTGAACATCCCGGCAGGGGCATGGATGTGGATTTTAACAGCGAAAGACGAATCGTGACAGTACGAATTTCAAAGTTACTACACTGGCCCATACAAAAATAAAGTTTACCAAATTTTTTGTTACCGTACTCTCTGTTTTTATGGTACTTTTGAGATAATTAACCTCTAAGTTGTAACTCTGTGGCATGTTTTTCGTTTCTCATAAACCTCCCATTTGTACCCTTCCAGATTTTCAAATCTCCCGCATTGGCGATTTTCTAAGTTGACATGTCTGTGTTTTACAGAAGGCGTTTCAACTGCATCTCTTGTCTCAGGCACTGCAACAATTGCGAGTAATAGTTAGTATCAGTTAATTAGTATCAGCTAGTCTGTTCTTTAGGAGAGAAATCGATGCGGAATACCTCTTGCGAGTTTCAAAATATTTGACCCCATACCTTCTGCAGTGGAAGGTTGGCACAGAAATATCTTGACTTTTCAATTTCAATTGTTAAGGCTGTTTCTTATCTCTGGATCGTTTCATCCATAGTCAGACAGACTGCTAAGGAAATCCTCCCGCTTTACAAGCATGCATTGGAAATTCTCCTCCAAGGGAACCACTTTTGGGAGTTTTTAAATTCCCATCAAGTGTAGTAATCACGTTTGTCTCACACGACTACCACATTTTAATGAACCTTCGTGTTAAGGAAAGAGCTATTATTTATCTTTATTCTCTTCATTTTTTTCTGATAGAATATGTTTTCTGATAGAAGATATACTGGGTATTTCACTAATACTGGATACCCCAAAATAACTTGAAAAAGGAGCAAAAAATTAAAAATGTGCGCAGTTAACCTTATACCTACGGGAGGGGTACACCTTGGTTAAAGCACACAACAACAGTGTCACATATGCAGTGTTGCTCAAATGGAACTACAAAAACTGTTAACTGAAAATAAATCTGCGAAGAAAAATACGTCCAATGATACCAAAATCTATGTTCAGTGTCGCCAACTTCGGGAGATATGAAGGTCAAAGCTGGAAAAAGAAGGAAACGATTGTAGCTAAATGAATCGCTTTAGATCAAAACATGAACACGAAATGAAAATATAAAGTGGAACCAATAAAATGCTAAAATTAAAGTTTACTACGATTAGCAGTGTTACCACACGAGACACCGAAAGAACGGGAAATTTAAAATCGCTATTTCCACAAATAATGTCCCACTGACAAAGGCACGAAAGTAACCAGGAAAATTCTTTGAGGGTCTGAAAATAAATTTGGAAGCGATATTACAAAGCATTCACAAGATACAACGAAAGAGGAAAAACGGCAACATTGGAGGGACATTTTTATCCCTCATGCAAGACTGGAATTCAGACAAAGTTACCAGGGGTATTGGGAATCTTACCCCCTATTGTCAGAATGTTCGCTCGTGAGCTTCAACGATGAAGGTGGTGTGGTAATGACTCCTTCTCTTATTCGATATTTGAATTATAAAACATATACAAGTGCGCAACCATGGCATGAGCGAGTTGCTTTATACGTTTGAATGATAAACTAGAGTAGTTAAAAAGAATCAAAGACAAAGCTTTCTAGCAATTAATGATTGTAAATACAGTCTCCAACTGATTATCCGGCCTATTATAAGCGTTGAGCAGACAGTAATGTATCTGGCTTTACTTTGGGCAACACTTCGAGTTCCTGTGGTATCATTGGACTTTTTGCTATAATGTTCTACTTATATTACCCACTTATTGACTTCTATACATTTTTTATTGTTTTATTGTTTCCTCCGTAAAAAAAATGCTGGATACATTTTATTGAAAATGCTGTTTATAATATACGATATGTACTTATATTTTCGATTTAGTTATTCGAAATTAATACCCAGTGTATTGAAATAATAGATACTATTTTCATATTTTTATTGTAGCAACGAAATATGATCACTCTTGCAAGCGATATTTGTTGAATGTTGATAATAATGTTATCCACAAATGTTGTTTTTTCTTGTCTTTCTGGGGAAAGGGGCAATTTTACACCAGAACAATTTTTGTTAGAGTTTGTGTGACCGTATTTAAAGGTTGCATAAACAAAGTCAAGAATTAATTATATTGTACTCCCCTCTCCGATGAATTGGAATCTATTAGTTTTATGCATTCGTGTAAAGCATATACTTATCTAACCAGCACATATACTTCTGATATATCGCATTAAACGTCACCGTTTTCGAACTACAATCTTCTCTCGGTAGGGTTTGGGCTCTTGGGTATTTTATATAAGGAGAAGAAAATTTAAAAAAGTAATAATCATCCATAGTTCCGTATCCCAAATGAAAATTTTTGCAAAAATCAAGGGGTCAATTTGTGGGGTTCTGGGGTACCAAGGGGTACACGCTGTTCTAAATTCAGCGTACAGCTCAAATTTTTCAAGCAGAAATCAAAGAAAGACTTCAACTGAGACGTTCAGTGAAAACCCGAACACGATATTTCAAGTAGTTATCGAGATATGCCTCAATAACTATTGCGACCCCACGAAAAATGAACTTGTAGGGTTTCGGGACAAAAAAGGAAGGAATTCAAAAACTACTTACAAATATCAATATAATATAATAAACCATTGCTCACGGTGTTTTCAGCGGGTTCCTATGTGGGGTTCTGGGGTACTGTGGGGTACCCCCAAAATCGGATATCGAAGTTCATGCGATTCGGTTATAGGGAAAATGTACAGTATCACACAACAATACATTAAGTGAAAATTCGAAGCAGATAAGTTAAACAGTTACCAAGATATGGCGCAGCAAACATTTGACCCCATGATAAAAGGCATGGGGTACGGCAATAAGACGATGTGCTACTCCAAAACTAACCATGGGAATAATCAACTATTTTAAAACTATCGTTCATAGTGAATTCAAAACTAACATGTCTGGGGTTCTGGGGTACCAAGGGGTACGTGCTGTTCTCATTTATGTATATATATCATAGTTTTCAAGCAGAAATAAGAGAGAGGCTTTAACGGAGACGATCCCTGAAAACCCGAACACGATATTTCAACTAGTTATCGAGATATAACTTAATAACTATCACGACCCCATGAAAAATGAGCTTGTGGGGTTTCGGCACAAAACGATAAGGAATCCAAAAACTACTTACAAATCACTATATAATAAAATAAACCATTGCTTATGGTGTTTTCAGGGGGGTTCCTATGTGGAGTTCTGGGGTACTGTGGGGTACCCACAATATCTGATATTGATGTTCATTCGACTCGTTTATAGATAAAGTGTACAGCACATACAGCTTTACATTCAGTGAAAGTGTGTAGTGAATAAGTTAAACAGTTCCCTAGATATGATGTTTTACAAGTTTTACCCCTGGTAACAAGGCATGGGGTACGGTAAGAAGACGATGAGTCACTCAAAAACGAAACATGAGTTTCAGTACATTGTACGGTATTTAACCATCATTCATATACGTTTCCAGGGGTACCTGTGTGGGCTTCTATGGTACCTTGGAATCTCCAGAATATCGAATATCGAATTTCTTAAAATGAGTTTATAAACAGAATGTACAGTCACAGAAGTATGTACTGCTGGAGTTGAATAGAAACACATTTAGCTCTATTTTTAAATTATATGTATGGGTCAGACCTTCAGTTATGATTAGCCGTGATATGTCTGAGGAACAGATTTGGCAGGCTTAGTCTAAAGGGTGCCTATCTAATCTATAAATATAATTTAAATAGAAACTAAATACTAGACTCTAGTATTAGCCTCTATTAGATACTAGCCTCTAAATACTAGGCTAAAAATGTGTTAGACTCCCGCAGTATATATTTCCTTGACTGTACGATACAATACAGTGTTATATTAAGGAAAAATTATAAGTAATTAAATTAAGGGTTATTATGATATGGCGTTTTAAATATTTTTACCCCTGATAACAAGGCATAAGAAGCTTGGGATGGTCGAGGGGTTAGTGCGCTCGCTTTGTGTGAGCGTGGTGGCGGGTTCAATTGCTGCTAGGGTTCGTGAACCGAGTGATTTGGAGCTTATCTGACAAAAAACTGTAGGTCTCGGCATTAGAATATCGGCAGCTCGTTTAGGACGTTAATACCAATTCAATCATCAAGATATGGGCTATGGTAAGAAGACGATTAGGCACTCTAAAATTAACGATGGGTTCCATCACAATGCATTAAACTATACTCCTAGGAGACTCACGGGTAAAAGTGTAAGCTTCTGGGGTATCCTCAGGAGTTATTTTATATTGTGTTGGGTAGATTTATACTTTTAAATGATGCAGTTGAGTGACGTAGGAAATATAAAGAGGAAGAAAAAGGCACTTAAGAAGTAATTTTACTGCACAACAAGGAGAATTAAACTGAAAATTAAAGGAAAAGGCGGAATCCTAAGAATACGCTTGATATCAATTACCCGTTACATAATCTGCAGTATGGTAATGATGTTGATCAGGGTTTAAATGGTCTGCAAAATTGGAGCGCCAGGGCCACCAATCATAAGATTTGGCCAGCTGCAGTCACACATGGTGGTCTGTTTGAGCAACCAGTTCTTTGCTTTAATTGTTCTAATCTGGACGTTCTGGTTTGAAAATCATACTTGGAAGATAGGAAAAGTATAGACAGGAGGACTGTTTCACTTGTTTTTTTTAATTGCATGGTAATTCATCCTAGTTCTTGTTTAATTTCAATATGATTATGCATTATTGCATAACATGCATGTAGTTTATATTTAATGTAAATAAAAATAATATATTATGATGCCACCAGTAATTACAAAGGGCCACCACAAAATTTTTCCGGTGGCCTTATTGGCAAACAAATTTTAGAGAACTTTTTAAACACTGATGATGATTATTACATAATGAAGCAATGTGAAATATAGACTGAAGTTTCCTTCACATTAAAATCTTTAATTTGAATTTGTTCATTTTGGCAACTATGGCTTACACCGGGATGAGTTATAGGATGAGGAAGGGACTTACTAAAGGTACTATCCTTACATTCGCCTGGTGAAAATGAGGGAAGCCCCGGAAACAGTCAGGATAGTCAACTGCGGGGCTCGAAACCACCTATCTACCCATTTCCACTCCGAAATTTCATTGTAGCCTTTCATTGTACTGTATATTCTGTTCATATACCCATCTGACAAAGTTTGATAATCGATATTGTGGGTACCCCACGGTACCCCAGAACCCCACATAGGTTCCCGCTAATTACCGTGAGCAATATTTTATTTAATTATACTGGCGTGTAAGTAGTTTTCACATTCCTTCCCGTTTCATACCCAAACCCCAGAAACTCACTTTTCATGGGGTCTCGATAGTTATTCAGTGCAATTTAGATATACACTTGAAATACCGTGTTCGTATCGATTGAAGTCTCTTTGATTATTGCTTGAGAAATGAAATGCAAATATATAAATGAGAACAGCACTTACCCCTTAGTACCAAAGAACCCCACACATGTTACTTTAGAATTCACTGGAGAACGATAGTTTTAAACTACTTGATTATTCCCATGGTTAGTTTTGGAGTAGCACAGCGTCTTATTTCCGTACCCCATGCTTTGTTATCATGAGGTCAAATGTTTGCCGCGCATTATCTTAGTGACTGTTTATCTACTTCGAATTTTCACTTAACGTAATGTTGTGTGATAGTGTACATTTTGCCGTATCGGAAGAACTTCGATAGCCGATATTGTGGGTACCCCACAGTACCACAGAACTCCACATAGGAACCCCCTGAAAACACCATAAGCAATGGTTTATTTTATTATATAGTGATTTGTAAGTAGTTTTTGGATTCCTTATCGTTTTGTGCCGAAACCCCACAAGCTCATTTTTCATGGGGTCGTGATAGTTATTAAGTTATATCTCGATAACTAGTTGAAATATCGTGTTCGGGTTTTCAGGGATCGTCTCCGTTAAAGCCTCTCTCTTATTTCTGCTTGAAAACTATGATATATATACATAAATGAGAACAGCACGTACCCCTTGGTACCCCAGAACCCCAGACATGTTAGTTTTGAATTCACTATGAACGATAGTTTTAAAATAGTTGATTATTCCCATGGTTAGTTTTGGAGTAGCACATCGTCTTATTGCCGTACCCCATGCCTTTTATCATGGGGTCAAATGTTTGCTGCGCCATATCTTGGTAACTGTTTAACTTATCTGCTTCGAATTTTCACTTAATGTATTGTTGTGTGATACTGTACATTTTCCCTATAACCGAATCGCATGAACTTCGATATCCGATTTTGGGGGTACCCCACAGTACCCCAGAACCCCACATAGGAACCCGCTGAAAACACCGTGAGCAATGGTTTATTATATTATATTGATATTTGTAAGTAGTTTTTGAATTCCTTCCTTTTTTGTCCCGAAACCCTACAAGTTCATTTTTCGTGGGGTCGCAATAGTTATTGAGGCATATCTCGATAACTACTTGAAATATCGTGTTCGGGTTTTCACTGAACGTCTCAGTTGAAGTCTTTCTTTGATTTCTGCTTGAAAAATTTGAGCTGTACGCTGAATTTAGAACAGCGTGTACCCCTTGGTACCCCAGAACCCCACAAATTGACCCCTTGATTTTTGCAAAAATTTTCATTTGAGATACGGAACTATGGATGATTATTATTTTTTAATTTTCTTGTCCTTATATAAAATACCCAAGAGCCCAAACCCTGCCCTTCTCTCTTATGGATATTTTGAACAAGAGTATATATGCAAGTCAGAACCACTCTTACCTCTGCTCGCAGGATTCTATTCGAAGCATAGGGTTTCCTCATGTTTTGATATCCTGACAAACACTGTTACGGTCAATTTCTGTTTATTACGGCTACCAAAATTTAAGTTTGCTAGAGCTATGAAAATATTATTAATTCTCAGATTTACTTTTTTGGGTTCAAGTACAAACCGCAACATATATTTATGAAGTACAAGCTAACAAACGGATTCTTTAAACTTGCCTACAGAAATATAACTACTCTCAAAATATCGTAATAAAATCAAACACGAGACGAGACAAACTTATGCAAAGACGAGAATTTTCGGTTCAACAAAGCACATTTATTCATATTAACTTTCAACAAACTTACGTTTCAATATCTGTTCATTTAGACATAGAACAATGATAGTTAACATGGATTCTTTCGGTAAATCTTTTCTGTTGCATAAATATGGAAACATTAACGCAGTTCTATTCAGTTCTGTTCTATTATCAAGTGCGGAAATGACATTAATTAAGCCCATCCATTGCACATTCGTTTTAAAAATGGCTGTTTTATGATAATATTATAATAAATTACAGTTTAACGGTCAATCTGTCTTAATAATTGATGTTTTAATGTCAGTTATTTATAAGTTGCTATAGTTACAGTCCGCCATAGGCGTAAGTTCATTCATAAACTCTATTCACAGCCACTTTTAGATGTATATCTCACTGTCAATTTTGAATTTCACCTTGCAGAACTATTGTATGAAACATTGAATCACTATATAATGTAAATTTTCTTAGAGTAAAGTCCGAAAACACTATGAAATTATGCAAATTAATCACTAGAAATTTCAGCGGCTTCCTTCTATTAAGCCGCCATCTTGCCGAATCCTCACATTAACGCAGTATTTTCGATTTTGCTTCATTTATTCTAAGTTTACATTTTTCCTTCAATTTTCTTCCATAGATTCCCTAGAGCAGATAAACCTTAGAGAGAGTCCTACGTCATCAAAGTGAAGCCGTTTTTTATGTTCATGGCAGCCATGTTTGTAGGACCGGATGCCAAAATTTCCCGCAAAAATAAACGCAATTTCATTGGTCAATGCCACAGATGTCCAAAGCGGACGTAGTCTGCTATTGTTCGACTAGTAAAGATGGAATTACAAGACAGTAAATATTTACATTGTATTTCTTTTATGTGTTGGGAAGATTTATTTACAAGAGGTAAACACGGTCGACGTTGGATTTGTGAAAGCAGATTCAAGGAATTCAGCAAGAGTGTACAAAGTAATGGGTGCAGAATTTTCCACTCGAAGTTATAATCATTTTTGAAGCAGAAATTAAGGGAGGAAACGAAGAGGTAAGGTCAATTAAATTTACTACCATAGCTATAAAAGGGAAATTTTAAATATATGTTTTCCTGTATATACGATAATCTTTGTATTATTATGGAATGTTCTCTCTAATTACGCACTTTAATTCAAGTTAATACGCCTTGTACTTTCTGAAATACGTTAATGCTTTCTGTAGAAGCAAAATATATGTGTAGTTCATATGGCAAAATAATTAGTTCAGTAAGGTGTTTGGAAAATAAATGTCAGATCTAATTTAATGTCAGAATGGAATGTGTGACAATTGGGAATATTTCTTTATTGAGTTCAGGGCTACTCTGCAAACTTTAAAAACATTGAAAGTTTGGTTAGGTAAGATTGAGTTAGTTTAACCTAGTTTAAGTTATCTTTAACTGGGCTTAATGACTTTAATCCTTCGAAATCAGATCTGTAATACTGTATTGAACGTAGTAATTTGTCTTCCGGGGAAGTATCCAACGAGCATCTTAAATTAGTAAAGACAATTGATGTAAATGGTTGAAGCTATTTAATACTGATAAAGTACGGAAAGTGTAGTATTAATTATCTTAGTGAATGACATAATAATTAGTGATGCATGAATAATGAATATCGGTATTGCAAGATCTAAGACTGTAGGGAAGTAATAAGTATAACATATAGCATTAAATCCAGTATACTACTGTTGATAGATATCACTTATATTCATTCACTATTCGACTGTATGTCTGTATGTAGTGCCCTTGAAACTCGTAGGTAAGGATGAGAACTGCAATTTTTAACAAATTGAACCTTTTCCGCGACAACGAAGTTTACACTGGGAAACTATTTTGTTGAGAGAGGATAGTTCGCTGCGCTTTAAATACTCCCCCGTATTGTTGAAAACAGTGAACATTAGATTAGGTTAGAGTGAATTCTCTTAACTTATATTCATTAATTAAGTAATCTTGAACTGATCTTAACGTCTCTAGTCCTTCGTAATCAGATCCGAAATAATATGCTGAACATCGTGATTTCTCTTCCGTGGGAGTATCCGAAGAGCATCCGGTAGTATTAGTTTTCAACACACCAATGTTAAAAGAAAGTGAAAGATACATATTTTTGTTTGTTGATAACATCATGAAGTACTTTAGAAATGGCATACTATGATGGGTAAAAGTCGAGTTTAACCGAGCACTCGGTTAAACCCGACTTTGCCTTAATTAGTGACCATGGGAACGTGGAAGTTAGGTAGGTTAGGTGCGGTTATGTATCATTACAGTATTTTTAAATAAACAAACGAAAGTGTAAAAATACATAACCGTACCTAACCTTACTTAACCTCTACGTTCCCACGGTCACTAATTGAGGCACTAGGTTAAACTCGACTTCTACCCTGTGATGTGAAACTTTATATTTCCCTCTGGTTAAGTGAGAAATCTTTACTTTTTGATTAAAGTCGATAACCACATTACTTTAATTGTTAATTTTCTTTAAATAGAGTAGACACATTCGAAGACTGAAAATTATCACTACTATAACTGTACTGCATAAACAAGATCAATATTTTTGCAATTAGTAAATTAAAACAAAAATAAAATAAAGAGCATACAACTACCGTAAAAATCGCTCTACAATTTACTTTTCATTATTTTTGTCTTGGAATTCATCAACAGATACAAAGACCGCGGCATGCGGGAGCAAACTTCTAATTTCGTGTTATGAATGGCTTGTAGTTTGCCACAAAAGTCACAGACGCACAGTAGAAGGGTTGAAACGGGGTGAGTTAAAGTGAGGTTTGATTATATTTTCATTATACGCGATGCACATGACGTTTAACATTCACTTTGTTTGCTTGACTCAACGCGGAATTAGCGATTAATTCAAACATACTTTAAAAATTGTCAGTCTAATATGACGCTTCCATGACTTGGAACTTCGTTATATTTTGCTTTCCAAGACTTGCACACATATTACAAACATTACATTTATTCTGTAAATTTTTAATTTTTGGGCTGATCTCAACTAGACTTTAGTAAAGCTACTTAAGGTGATTTTGGTTTGATTAACAAGGTTTACCTTAAATTAGGTTTGGTCCATTAATTCTGGAGAACAGGTCCAGGCTGATTTCAAGGTGTTCTTGAACTTGAAAGAGCAAGGGTGAAACTGAATTTTGTTACGTAATATAAAGGACTTACTTGTAATCAGAGTTATTAGGTAAAGTGCAGTTTACGGTAGCCAGGATATGTAATGTTTGGAATATTTGTGGAACTATTGGACCCCTAAATTAAACAAGGTTTTAAATCATTGAAATAGGAAGTGAAAGTGAAGGATCGAAAATGAAGTGGTACTATTAGCACATGTAAACCGTCATGTGCATCGTACAAGAAGAAAGAATTGTGTAATGTGGCTTTACTAACCCGTCTTCGCTTGCTACGCTTTCTAGCAGTGAATTTTGTAGCAAATATGTAGCCTTAATCTTTTCAAAGTTGAGAATATTTTTAGTTCGTCTGTTAATGCCTGCAATATTTTATATTTGTATGTATTAATACTGTTTGTACTTCATTTCAGATTGTTTGTTGTCTCGAACTGTAAATACAAGATATCACTTTTCGACACCAGGATCATACCATGACGCTCGATGTTTCGAAGAGAGCGGCTTCGAAAATGAATTTAAAAACCATCTTGGGTGACCATGATATTTTTAATAGCAAATCCAGCTAATTTGGGAGAGAAAAGGTGCAATGTAGCACATCTACGCACAAGAAATGCTATTAAGAGAACAATTGGAGCTTACAAGAGATACTTTAGATGTTTAACTCAAGCTTCAGCTATAAATATACCAATCATATGCCCATCAGATTTGAATATAGACATAATAGAAAATTTTATTGAGTAATCAGATTCAGGGCTTAAAAAAGTATTTTTCTTAGATTCAGTATTACTGTTTTCGGCGTATGTTATTTGCTGTAAAATCAGTGCATGCAAATTGAAACTGTCATTTGTTAACGCAAACACTTTCCGTTTTAAGTTCACTTTTATCAGTCTAGTACAATGATCATTTCTGCGTTACTTTTTCCTTATTAACAAATGTATTATGAAACGATTTTTTTGTGTTACTGAAGAAATTGCTGTTTAAAAAGTGTTTTTGGACAAAACCAAATAGTAGAGATTTTAATTAACAGAAAAATATTTTTCGAGCTATTGTAGTTTAAAATGACCATCGTGTAAGCTTTACAGCAGAATCTCTTCTTAAGCATATGCCAAAATGTGACTTTTATCAAAATCTATGATTTTTACAATAGTGTATGGAATCAAACGTGCATATTTCGATTTTGTTGATTATGATTCGCCAGATATTTATGATTAAGTAGTGCCTGAAGCACATTACTTGTTTTCATTTCAAGAGACCATCAAATTTTTGAATTTGGAAATGAGTTCACACATTGTTAAGATAAGATAAAATGAATTTTATGGGTGGTAACAGCACTATGGCTTATGCCCTTCCCGTCACACCTTGTTATTTGATCTGTAATTATATGTTGACTTCATTCTTTTGAATTCAAAATAAACTAGAAGCTAAATTACTGCTGTCGATAATGATTTCGTTAAGATGTAGTTGAATCTTAGTAACAGTGAAGCTTAGGTTATGTTTGTCTGAAGTACAGTGCGTTGAATTTAAAACCGGCCCCGAGGTACACTTTTAATTGCCTGTTTGATTGATGTGTCAGTCTTGTATGTATGTATACCTAGTCGGGTCATAAGTTCTGTCCCAACTGCAAAGACAAGTAAAATACGCGGAGGAAAATGAAAATGTTTTGCGAAATAAAACAACGATAAGTGACAATCAACTGGGAACAACATTTATTCAAAATGGTTTTCTCTTGCCTGGACACAGGCTCGTAAAGGACGCAGCCAATCATCAATGACAGCACGCACCACATTCATGTCTATGTTAGCCACTGCTTTTACTATAGCAGTTTTCAAGCGGTCCAAGGTTATGTGAGGTTGAGAACACACCTTCTCCTCCAAATAGGACCGGATCTTGTAGTCAAGAGGATTTAAGTCTGGACTGGACGACGGCCATTCTTTGGTGGTGATGAACGCAATGTTGTTGCGAGGAAACCACTCCTGAGTCCATTTCGCCTTGTGAGCTGGTGCCGAGTCATGTTGGAATACCGAGGGCTTATTTTTGAACAGAGTGTTGCCAAGAGGTTTCACCACCTTGTCGAGAATGTCCTCCTGGTACACTTTGACACCTTTTTGGCAAAAATGGACTTCAGTGGGGCCCCAGTACGAAACACCCAGCCAAACAATCACTGATGCGGGGTGATGACCTCGCTGGACTCGGGGAACTTGTTCACGTGCTGTAGCACTGATTGTAGCATACACTCTATCATTCTGGTGGTTGAGGTGTTCTTCAACAGGGAAAATTTTCTCATCTGTAAACAAGATTTGTCGATGTTTGTTATCCGCGTACTGTTGCAGGAGCAACTTTGATCTGTCACGTCGCATTCTCATCAAGGGCTGATTTAACCGATGGCCTGTCCTTCTGCGATAGGCATACAGTCCTAGGTCTTCATTTATCGCCCTTTTCATTGATGATCGCGATATGTTCAGTTGCAGGGCCATGAGTTTCTGCTTACGGATCGGATTTCGGGTGATTCGTGCCTTAACGACAGCTGGTGTCCTAACCGAGCGAGGTCTATCAGTGCGAGGCTTATCCTCGATAAACAATGTTTCATTATATCGTTGTATGGTGCGATAAACAAATTTTTGTGTAATGTTCAGTTTCCACAGTAACTTAAAGATGGTCGTCGGAGGGTCTCCGCACTTGTGTAAGGTCAGAACTGCGATACGATTCTCTTTCTTCCCCCATTCCATCTTCACTCTACAAGAAACAAAGGAAAACAATAGTGTTGTAAGTTCAACCAACATTACCGTTTTACATCAATGCTAGCTTATTTTCATACATCATTCCTAACTACCGGAATTTTTCGTACAAATTTGGGACAGAACTTATGACCTGACTAGGTACTTGTAGCGGGGAGTACGAAGAACCAAGGTAAAGCGGTGCCCAAAATATTTTACATTTTTTTTAATGTTTCAATATATAGTTCCCTGTTTCATAGTTTCAAATTAATTTTGAAAATTCACTGACAATGGGCCATTTGCCAGAGAATCGCTCTGAAACATTTAAAGTTTTTCTGAAATGTGCTGCTAGAAATTTTCCAAATAATATTATTTTGCTTTAAACAATATTTAAGAGATGCTAAAGAAATTTTCGGTTCTGTTCTAGGTTAGGGTGCTGGGATGAGTACTGATCTGCATGCCTGAAGTCAGGTGTATATGACCTGAAGATTCTCGACAAGGTGAAATAATGATAATTTGGCACTGCCTTCAATTGATTGGAGATGACACCCCAAGAACTGGTCGTATATTTTAAAGTAGAATCCGAACCAATTAGAGTAGATATGTGTGCTGTATGAATACGAAGTCGAGGCGACGGACGAAAGCACTCATCCATTGGGTTTGTTTTTCGACTTAATTTCCAGTCAATTTGGACTTGGGTTTCATTTCCAGTAAACCAGGCTGTCCAGACAAAATAGTCAGCTGACTCAATGGACATGTGCAGTAACGTTACTCACGAAAATGAGAATAATTTCGTATTTCAAGAATATTCAGAACAAAGAACGTTGTTTGTTTTTATATTTTTGTTTTCCAACTTCATTGGTTATTGGAAAAACATCGTAGAATGATTTTGACGGAACACATTAAGAGTCGAAAGTAATTTGGTTTGTATAGTAGTCTAATTACCAAAACTGTGAATCTGAGTAGGCACGTACTGGCCCACCGAGCATTTGTCCGGTGCGCCGTCGGTTTAAAAGGTCAGACTGTGCCAGTAGCTGCTGGCTGCGAATTTGTTTCACTCTTTGAAAATCTTCGCAAGTGTAACCCACTGTCATGTTAACTAAAATGTGTAATTCATTTTATCAGCAAAATCAGTGATGCCCAACCTTATTTTCCTCATGTAACACAAACAACAGACCTTACCAGAAGACATCGTCAGTATTCATTCATTTGGTGGTACTGAAGTGGAGGATGATGATCATGCTGAAGCGGTGGGAATAACATCTTAAGAGTGCGAACCCGCTGTTTGAAAATTTTGCAAGGTCTGTACGGCATGTGTGTTTTGCAAGATTTTCAACTCTCTTCATCTTATCGTTCAAATATGAAGAGAACAGAGAAAAAAGATGGGTGATTTCTTGTAAAACGTATTTTCAAGTTTAATTCTCCCGCTTATTCCCAGGTATTTAATGTTCTGATAACCGCTATAACCTGTAGATTATTTCGGCTTTTGGATTGAAACTTTCCTAGTGGTTAGTTGTTACTGTGAGTGACACTTATTGCAAGTGCAAACTTAATTTTAAAAAATGGACACCCCTTCTTTCCCTGTACTCTTCATATGTATTAAGATTACCAATAACCCATATTTGTCGTGAAAGAGTCTTTTACAGTGTAAAGCTAATAAAGAACTGCTTGAGAAGCTCGATAAATCAACAACAGTGAGGTGATTTGATCCAAGATTAAACACATTGTTAAAAGCAACGAGATCGCCCGTCATATACAAGAGTAGTGAAAGGAAACCTGACATTAGTTACATGGTGTACTTATTATTATTATTATTTGCAACACGGAAGTATAGAGTATATTTAACAAGGTGTTTTTTTCGCAGGGATATTTGACACGATACATCATATTGCTTGATAGACAAAAATGCTCTTTTCTGATTATT
>JAGDQP010004403.1:0-36205 GCA_022664845.1 Lepisma saccharinum
TGGACGTTAGGTTGATTTATATTTCAGTTGTGGTGTGGGGAGAAGCAAACTTCACAGGGGTAGAAAGTTGTATATATATATATATATTGATTGACTGGTGCCCGAAATCACTCTGCTTCAAGAAATATTATTGGTTTGCGCCGTCCTTGGTGTCAATCCAAGGACATACCCTTGTTGGAGCGAAGTGATCGTCGAGGGACATCACTATTCAAGATTTATTCTCAAACCCTGGCAGGACTATTTCCTCGAGTCGGAGAGAGAGCCAGGGGAAAGCCCCACACGCCGATATCGCTCCCTCAAACTAGGGAGTAAGATCGTCTACACAACACACGTGGATTCCCGAACCTAGCGAGATCGAGATCGAAATGTCGGTTAAGAAACTGAAAAATTTCAAATCACCAGGAATAGACAATATTCCAACAGAATTAATTAAAACAGGAGGAACGGCACTAATCAAGGAACTACATACATTGATAAGTGCTATATGGAGAAAGGAGGAGCTCGCAAAGGAATGGAAAACATCAATAATTGTTCCGATTTACAAAAAAGGCGATAAGTCGGAATGCAATAATTACCGCGGAATCTCGTTACTTCCAACCTGTTACAAGGTATTAAGTAATATTCTGTTAACACGCCTAAATGTATACGTAGATGAAATAATTGGAGATCACCAATGTGGATTTAGAAGAAATAGATCCACGTTGGACCAGATTTTTGCTTTGAGACAAATTTTGGAGAAGAAATGGGAATACAATGGGACGGTTCATCAGCTATTCATTGATTTTAAGAAAGCATATGATTCTATCAAAAGGAAAAAGTTATACAGTATCCTGATACGATTTGGAATTCCGAAAAAAATGATCCAACTAGTGAAGATGTGTCTCAGCGACCTCATAAGCAGAGTACGGATAGGTAATAATATGTCAGATAGTTTCAAAATTCGCAACGGATTGAAACAAGGTGATGCCTTGTCACCACTACTGTTTAACTTCGCGTTAGAATATGCGATTTTAAAAATTAAAAGGGACAAAAAGGGACTATCATTGAATGGTTTGAATCAACTGTTTGTATACGCGGATGATGTAGATTTAATAGGGGACGATATAGATGCACTACAAAGCAACACCGATGTCTTAGTAGAAGCGTGCGATGAGATAGGTCTACAGGTAAACATAGATAAAACAAAATACATGATAACAAGCCGAAGCACAGGGAATGAAGGAATTAAAAACATAAGAATTAGGGATGAGGTCATAGAGAAAGTAAACAAATTTAAATACTTGGGAGCATACGTAACAAGCAAAAATGAGGTCACGGAAGAAATAAAAAGTCGCTTAGTATCGGGGAACGCATGTTTCTATTCAGTCCAAAAACTTCTAACATCGCGATTAATATCAAGGAAATTGAAATTAAAAATATACAGAACGGTTATTCTGCCGGTAATACTTTAAGGTTGCGAAAGTTGGAGTACGACCCTAGCAGATGAACATAAATTACGTGTATTTGAAAATAAGGTTTTGAGAAAGATATATGGGCCGAAACGGGACGAGATGACTGGAGAGTGGAGGAGACTGCATAATGAAGAACTCCACGGACTGTACGATTCACCAGATGTTGTAAAAATAATGAAATCGAGACGACTAAGGTGGGCAGGGCATGTAGCTCGGATGGGGGAAAAACGAAGATTATATTCTATCCTGGTTGGAAGGCCCGATGGAAAGAGGCCATTGGGAAGACCGAGACGTTGTTGGGAGGACAATATTAGAAGAGATCTTGGAAAAGTAGGTGTTCGTGATGAAAACTGGCTTGATACTGCCCAGGATAGAATCCAATGGCGAACGTTTGTTACTGCGGCGATGAACTTGCGAGTTCCATAAGCCATAGAGTTAGTTAGTTAGTTCGGTAAACATGTAGAAGATAAAACCGGAAGTGGTGTAAAAAGAATTAGGCCAATATTTATTGAAATTTCGTCTTTTTGTTTTTATAGCCAACAATGAATCATAAAGAAAATATTCATATATTTTGAATTTATTTGCCGGTTTTTATAGAACTTTGGCTTGGGTAGGAATATGGTATAGGATGGGAAGCTAGAAGGAAGTCGGCAGATCATAGTTTCAAGGTATTATCTCGGCATTTGAAAAACAAATAATCTGGCAAAGCCTAACTCAGGATGGATAATTATTTGGATAGTTTCCACGACCTTCCAATTGCTTAGCCAACACTGTATCAACTCAACTACGGCCGCTGCTTACATCTTCAGGTTACTATAGCAGCGCTTCTTTAGCGGTTCGTTGGTGCGCTTCCACAGAACTACACATGCGCGTCTGTCGCGTAAACAATCAACGTTTGAAGCCCTATCAATACGCGTTTGAAGCCTTACTTAAAGTGAACATGTACGTAGAAGGTCGGATAATATATTTTTGGCAATGCTGCTTACATGGAGGGAAAATAGACGAAGTTTTTCTACTGTAGATAATTAAGTGAAATGGAGACTTGCGGCATTGGGATGGAAAGTTCATGGCTTGATGTTCAGCCATTAACAGCGCTACTATCGCGCCACGAATGTACTAGTAATATAGCTCAGTGTAAAAACTACAGCTGAGTTCCTGGTATTGTGCCAAGCAGCGCCAGTTTTTGCGGTCATCACCTGCGTCGAAGGCAGCTACTGTAACGGTTCTCAGACCTGTGTGTAAAACTCCTGTAATGTATTGTTAGCATAAGCGCTACTAATGGCATCGTGTGAAGGGAGCTCTATATTTTCTAGTGTGCATTCGCTTCATTGTTTTAAAGTTGATAAACTTCAGACGAAACTTAAGAAATTGAAATTGTCACAAACCCACTCCCACATATACACAAGCGGAGAGAGAGAGAGAGAGAGAGAGAAAAGGAATGACAGCAGCTTCCACATTCTGCTGGTGTAATTGCGTTAGCCGGTAACGATCAAGATGTGTTTGAAAACTCTTCAGTTCTAGGTAGTAAAAGCGGAAGGGAAAATTATCTTCGCAAGAGACAGAAGAGGAGATTAAGCAGACGACCAAAAGGGATAGCGACATACACACACACACACACACAAACTGGGGAGGGGGGGGAAGGGGGGGGGGGGAGGAAATTTCAGAGTAGGTCTTCGTATCCATTAGCAAAAGTCAGTTCAAAGTTTTGCTGCTGGAATAGATGTAGGTTGTGACGGCAAAAATGGTTTAAGAAGTACTGGAAAGGTATAGAAGTTTTCAGGAGAGACAGAATCGAAAGGGGTTTGTAAGAGGATATAACTTGTAGGGATGGCCTACAAGAACGGTAGGCAGAGGGATTAGTAGCGAAGGAATTTTCAGTGATTAGATTAAGTACTGGGAACGAAGACTGCTCTTTTTTCTCCCGCTATATCATAGATGGCATTTTCCGTAATTCATGAAAGAAATTTGAAGAAAAAAGTGTGCTTTCCTCATAGTTCCAAGAAAAAAGTAATGTTATCAAGAAATCTTATTCATCTTCTATGTTCATCGAGACTCACAGTGATCAATGAATCATGAATGGTTATGAGAGAAAGAAAGACAGTGATTGTCAGTTCTTTTTTGCTATAATTTAAGAATGACAAAGAGAAAAACTTATCAAAGAAGGAAAGGGAATAATTTTTTACTGTCGTTCTTTATTAAGTTTGTCTGTAATTCACTTTACGTTAGAAAGATTTAGGAAATGCCTTTTATTAGTATCGTATAGGTTTACAAACGCACAGATTCAGTTTCTCGCCGGGCTCTTTGATTTGTCTAAGTATGTTCAAGAACTTTGGAAAAAAAATATTACCATTCGTATATGAGGCGCCAAACACTTTATTTAATTTACATTTTATGGACATGACAGACTTGTTTGGTCACAATTCTTAGAGATGACGTCCCGTTACTAACAGTCTTCCTGGGAAAGACATTGAAGAAGACAGCCAAACAGAGCTTTAGCCTAAGTAACATGTTAGAATTCGCTTAATGAAACTCAGTTAAGCCATGGAAGTTGAGGTGATTAACAGTACACTGTAAAAACTGTACCTCTGAATTGGGAGTACAAAATTACAATTTAGTACACCCAATTTTTGAGAGGCAGTAGCTAACCCAGGGTTGGGTTTAGAAGGGTGGTGTTTTGCAGTTCTTGGGACGGAACTGATTAATAGAAACAAAAACGAAGGTAAAATAGGAATCTGTGGGTCCGTCACTGCGTCTAAAATATACTTCCAATTTTTGGGAATCAGTGATGGGTACAGGGATTCATATTTTACCTTCGTTTTTGTTTCTATTAATTTGTTCCGTCCCAAGAACTGGAATGCAAAGAAGCGCCCCTCTAAACCCAACCCTGGGTTCGCCACTGCCTCTCAAAAATTGGGAGTACTAAATTGGAATTTTGTACTCCCAATTCTGAGGTACAGTTTTTACAGTGTAGGACTCAAACCCATGTACTGGACCTAAGTTCATGACTGTAGCTGAGAAAAATAAAATGGTGTTTACTTTAGCGTGTTATCACCGCTGATGTTGAAGCTTGAAAATGTGTCGTGATGGAGAGTCATGACCAAGCTTGAAAGTGGCGTATTTGCACGAGTCATGCTTGAAGCTTCGTTGCGTCATCTAAACAGTCGAGTATTTGGGACGTATTACACACTTGGGCTACGTACAATACAAGAAAAGAGCTTCACGTCTCTCAATACGCCACGGGTTGGAGCGGAAACAAAACCAAACTTGGTTTGGATAGTACATACGCGTGACTTAGAAAGCCGTGGAGAATTGGAGGCGTCCGTCTCATTCACGGCATTTTTGTGCACACGAGCCGTGATCATGGCTAATTTACATTCACGCCGATTTTGGGCTTGATACCACGTTAATATATACAACACCTAGGAAAAGGAGTGGGCAAAATTCTCAACTGTATGCGAGAAACATGCTATACATCAGATAACAGCAGGAGTTATTTATGATACAATGCACCGTATATTGTTATTCTTGTTAAGTCTTGGACATATTGCACTGGAAAAAAAAATCGAGGCTGTTGATCTGGATCTCATGTTCTTTCTTTTTCATATACAGTTTTCGATGAGAACAGTGATTCTGTCAGACCTCATGTAGGTAGGGTGATGTCACCCCCAAACTCTCGAGCGCAATTTTAAATTTTTACGGTCAAAAATCGATAAAAAAACCTTGCAAAACTCCACGTACACCCTCCCAATTTTGGCTTTACACCACCACCCTCAAACTGAAAATCCTGGCGGAATCCCTGGATGAGAACCTAAATTGTGTGACTGACAACCGGATCAAATGTGAGCTGACTACGCACACTGGAAGCATATTTTATTGAAAACAATGTGACTCACATAAATAAGTACTCAATGCAATAAGCTTAAGGTATAAACTTAGATGGGGTTCCCAATGAGAACGTACTAAAATGCGTGTTGAATTTCTTGCGTCAATTCTTTAAATGGAGAAAGTCAACCATATGAAAAAGGACCTGCCAGTTTTAGAATCATCAGCTCTAACAAAATGATTGGAAAAATCATGGTCACTTAACTCATATCTGAAAACAGTTCCGGTTTATGTATTTTCATTGATACACTAGAGTGATTTCTTTAAAATAGATAAAACTAATTAAAATGAAAGGGATCTGCAAGTTATAGCTACCATCGATTCAGCTTGCCCAGGGTCCCTCTGGTCACATACCTGCCTTTTGGCAGAACCCAGCACGAACAACGTCAATGATTGATTGATTATCGTACACTTTCTTAATATCCGATGTCGATAATTCAAGAGTATAATTCAATAATAACTGTACACCTAGAGTTACAAAAAATGACTGATGGAAAGTTTTTCAAAGTCTAAAAGTGACACAAGTTAGCAACCCAGAAACAGCACACGTAACAAGCGCAATGCATGCAAAGGTTATTCTTAAATTTGTATGAAATATGGTCACAGTATTGCCATATTGGACTAAAAAGTATACACATCGGCCATTTTCTTTAAATCTGAGTGTACATGGTTAAATAAACACATCAATGAAAAAGTAAATACAAAACTAACTTACTAAATCATATTTGAAGCTAAAAAAATACTTCAGCGTTTATGCGCGTGTTTCATTAATATACGATGAAAGCAATAGACTAGGGTATGATTACGAGAAAGCCATTTTAGCTCTCCATATGTAACCGATGTGGACCATTAAGTCCTCAGAAGTCAACTATGCCGTCAGTTTGTAGATTTATTAAAAACACTTTTTTTTAAAAAAAAGAAAAGCAAAAATATTATTTGGCAACCAAATCTTAACACAGCAAGAACGGTCTTACACAAAAGCGCTCGTGGTTAGCAATTTCCTTTGTTCATGCACTGTACAAGGGAAGATGTCAAGGGGCAATTAGAATGCCCGCATTTCCTATTCCCCCTTTTTGCGACATCCTGCCTTGTTCCCAGTTTCAAAGAAAGAAGAATACAATTTATAGCAACAATTTTTTCCAGCAGCAAAATCCAGCTCTAACTGAAAAGAAATAATTCCATGATGAACATTTTCCAAGAAGCCGTGAATTTTCTCCAGCAGTTATATTCTTCCGCTTCCATGCACTAAATTTCTCTCTAAGACTTTCACTTCCTCATGCTCCATTTTTTTTCTTCTTCAATAATGTCTTGTGGACTAGAAGACGTAAGGATGAGGGCAGGATATTCTTGCCATCTCTAATCCTAGAACTTATTTCACTTTTTAGTTCCCAATTCACATTCTGATCCTTGTCATGTCTTTAATCCTGAGAACTATTTTCGAATAAAGCCGAACCAAACTTATATATAAACTTTTTAAACGAAGAAATTAAATTATGATTGAAAGAATTGTTATTTAACGCCTTGAAACGAGCTAAGTAACTTCAATTAACTATACGCACTGTTTTGGGTAAAGTGGACTCCGAACTACTCTATTTACTGGACTCTGGTGAGAATTGATGTCGTTACCAGACGTACAGGCGTACAGATGTCGTTACCACTGAGGGTCTTCAGTATTTTGAATAGAATATTGTCTAACATGCAACAAAACTGTGGACTCTATTAACAAAATTAATGTAATAAAAATTGGTTGTACTCGAAATGTGGACATGAATGAGAATGAAGAAACAACTGTTCATGCAAGTACTTAAGTGTGTATGTGAGAGGAAAGACAATAAAAAAAATCAAATATATAGAAAGAAAGACTTTAATAAAACATGTTTTTATATAAACGCATTAAAAAGGTAGAAAGTATTATTTTTAGCTACTTATAACTTTTAAAGCTACGTGACTAAAACTAAAAGCATGGAGCGCTCATAGAAAATATCCATATTAATATTTCCTAAAAGTGAGTACAAGAATTTGTTCAAGAACGCTTCACGTCTTTTATTTTGTCATGTAACTCTAAAAAGTTAAAAGTTAGTGAAAATTCTATACGCTTTTATTTTTAGTCATGTAACTCTAAAAAGTTACAAATTAGTGAAAATTCCACGCTTTTATTTTTAGTCATGTAACTCAAAAAGTTATAAGTAGCTGAAAATATTATTTTCTACTTTTAAGTGCATTTTAGGGAAAAGTGTAGTTATTGAAAGCTTATTTTGTTTATAAAATTAAAAAAAATTAAAACAATTTTTAAAGATACACTTTTCTTAAACAATAGTAAACACTAATTTTGTTACAACAACAAAAGTGAAAAATGATTTTTGTTTATACATGACTAAAAAGAAAAGCATTGAGCGCTCTCTCATATACACTCACTTTATAAATTCTTGAATTGGCGCGCCCCACGCTTTTCTTTTTAGTCGTGCACAAACTTTTTTTTTACTTTTTAGTACGAATTGTTTAAGAAAAGTTTGTCCTTAAAAAGTGTTTTTTTTTTAGTTATTTCGGTGTTTGGATAGTTTTTAACAAGCTAATATTTTGTGACCCAAATCCTAAAGTGTTCTACAATCAGTCAAACGCAACATCGTTGCAGACTAGTATATATTTTAGGATAAAGAAGTTCGTATTAAAAACAAATATTAAAATATGCTTTTAAAATATAGAAATATATAAAAGTAAAAATGAAATATTGTATTGTCACTCGACTTACGTCGCTGTGCAAAATTTCATCATTGTATGACGTCGAGAAATGAGTTAAATTGACGTTGCAAAATTTGAGGACATCACGTACAATTGTGAACTCAGAAAAGCAAGTAAGCAATGCGATGTGAACGCGCCGTGAACGGAGCATGGGAATGTTGAGGTAGCGCTCTACATATTCTCAACCTACAGCACGAACTGAAGTGGGATGGTCAGTTCTACGCTCGACTGCCTTTATCTCCCAAGGTGCCCAGGAGTATCACGGACATTCTGGTACTCAGTTTGATAGGAGGTTGAATACCAGAGAACGCCTCAGAGCGCCGGGCATGAGAACACTGCGAGAAAAGTCTCCAGTGCCCTAGCCGGGATTTGAACCCGGACCGCCAGATTCGTAGTCAGACGCGCTACCACCTGAGCCACGGCGACACTGTGTTTAATTATTTTTAATGTTTTAAATCTTGTAATTCATATTTTGTATATACTTTTCTTTAATTCACAATGGTTCATCGTGTCCTCAAATCTTCCAATGTTAATTTAACTCTTTTCCCGACGTCATACAATGACGCACTTTTGCACAGCGACGTAAGTCGGGTGACAATACAACATTCCATTATTACTTTCATATATTTCTATATATTTTAAAAGCATCCTTTAATTTTTAGTAAGAACTTCTTTATCCTAAAATAAATACTAGCTCTCAACGGTGTTGTGTTTGACTGGTTGCAGAACACTTTAGGATTTAGCTTTCGAAACATCAGCTTGAGGAAAAGTATCCGAACACCGAAATAATTCGAAAAAAATAACAAAAAGACGTTTAAAAAAAATACTTTTCTTAAACAACTGGTACGAAAAAATGAAAACTAATTTTGTTTATATATGTCTTAAAACATGGGTCTTAAAACAATTGAAGAATTCATGAAGTGACTGTATATGAGAGTGCGCCCCATACTTTCCTTTTGAGTCAATCATAAACAATATATTTTTTACTTTTTAGTACGAATTGTTTACGAAAAGTGTTTCTAAAAAGTTTTTTTTTGTTATTATTTTTTAATACTTCGCTATCAAAGACGCTTATCGGAAGTTTTCGGAGGGTTTCCTTGAATGGTAGGCTACGCCTAGAAACAATACAGTATGTTTGGATTGCAGATCTGCCAGGCGTTCTGGCGAAAAGAGATTTTAAAATGGATTTGTGGTTAGTGTGGCAAGAAAACGGTTTTTGTGAAGCTTTTTCCCAATAAAAAACAGTTCTATTTCATTTTTTCAACATGTCGTTTTTTAAACTTTTCTCTTTATTATTTACGCTGCAGATAAACAATGAAATCCGCAAGATTGGAGTTAAAATCTTCATACATTCATCCCAATTTACATTCATCCCAATCCCAAACATATTGCTTTGTTTTCCTGCAGCCTTACGAGGCAAATGGTGGGATTATTTATACAATCACTGCCACATTGTCATGCTTCCTATATTCTCACCCTGACCTACATAAGGAATTAATTAACGACATGTGGACTGAAATTATTTGGTGCACTTTATAATAAAAAACTAATAAGTTTCAAGGGAACTGAAGAAATATTTTGAATTATAATAAGAATTTAAAATTTCTAGAGATAATACCACTTGGAAGACATCTTTACTGTAAACTGAAAAACTATAAATTCTTTCCGAAATATGCTCCCATCCCGTATACTAGGGGTATCCAACTTTTGGTGTCAGTGGGCCGGATTGAAGCCAAATTTCAAGCAAGAAGAGGGCCGCATTAAATAAGATCAACTCGAAACTACTATAGTAAATGTGTTTGTAGGTTGTATTTGTAATTTTGTTTCGGGGCCAGTCAAAACCGCTTCACAGACCAGAGGCTGGACGGCCCTGCCGTATACAATAAGCGTACGTTAATTTTTAGTTATGGTATTATTCAAGAAAAATAGCATTTTTTATCATAATCACCGTACGCAAAAATTGGTTATCTGTAGCTCAAAATAGTGTGAAATAATCTGCTTCTATTCAAGGTCAGAGATGTATGTTTGTTTCTACTACGTTGTGTTTCACTATAAAACTTCGGGGGCACTGCTCTCTCATGCTCCTTGCTCCAAACCTCGCCCCATACTGTGAAAATGTACATATATACAGACGGGTAACAAAGTTTTTTTTAAAAAAATGTTATATGCATATTTAAAAAGAGTTATATATATCCATAGTGAAAGTTCTTGTAAACAAACAACTACATATATGTTTCTTCTAATGAGCCTGTTGCAATAGAGGTCTGAGAAGCATTTTTTCAAATGACAGTATATCAAATTCATAACGTAGCCATGTTTCACGGCTCCCACCACGCCTTTTTCAAAGTACAGGAATAGCTATCAGCACGTAACAGTATGGAGTGCATTTGAAAAATTGAATTTTAAAATAGGGTGGCAACGCTGACAACTGGATGCTTGGGTACAATTCAACGATATGGAAGCAATTGAATACTTTATCTTTTTAAATTGGTTGGCAACGCTAATAACTGCGGCGCCGGAAGTACCCACACGAACTGTCCCGGTATTTAATGCACATGCATGCCAACTTTCGAGCAAATCAATGCTCATACACACAATAGTAACAAATATGAGATATAGCGTTTTAAAACTTGATTGGCAACACTGACAATTCCGGGGAGCTTGGAGTGCCTGTCTTAGTATCTAATGTACATGCATGAAAACTTTACTGTAAATCAATGCATACGTGTAGATTTGAAGAAATTAAGACATTTCTATAAGTTGAATTTTAAAATAGGTTGGTAACACTGACAACGGGGATGCTTGAAGCCGGGGACACCCAAAACTTTCTCCTATTGTATCAAGTGATGTTTAACCTGAGTTTGGGGCAGATACAGTATGGAAGAAACTTGCAAAAAAATTAGTTAGCAAAAAGCTAGAAACACTGAGAACCGGGTAAAAACTAATAAAGAAAAACGAATACCTTTGGTTTCTTTATAAAAACGAACGTTTCTTTTATTTACAACAAGACCCGTGGCTATAAAATTCAATACAAACAAGCGTACATAGTTTCAAGTTGATAAACAATGCTCTTCCTAGCAACGAATGGTGCTAAGTTACGAAGATTCAAGAACAGTTATTCATTCGTATTCAAGGTGGCAACACTATGCTGTCAAAACCGTTGAATTCAGTTCACTTTTGCCTTATTAATATACAATAAATTTAAAATGACCCCGGTTTACCCCCTGACTCGAATTACCTTGGTGTACCATATCTTAGATATTTGCCATCCTAGTTCAAAATGGCAAATGACATGGTTGAAGTTAAGAGATTGTTTCAGAAGGTAGTGAGCCTGACTGTTAAGGCGCTTTCCCAGGCGAATGGCACTTTAGGACTTCCTCAACGTAGACCCGTTTTGTGTAGCAAACTTCTCTCTGCGGTGCTGCCAGTGTTACCAACCCATGAAGGAACAAAACGTGTGTCTTGGCCCACACAACATTCACGCACAGTGTACATGACGGCATCGTCATTCCAGAAATGTTGTCCTCTCGTTTGAGTGCAAGGAGCAAGTGATAGTTTGATTCGAACAGTAGTGTGACACAGTCCAATGGCACATTCATGGATCTGCTACAAGGAGGTGCAGTAGTGCAGGATGCAAGTCGAAGGAAAACCACACCATGTTCCAGTTTTCTGGAACGTTTTTAGGGAATGACGGCCAGCAATTTCTGTTGAACAGTGACATGACAACAGTTGTGCTACACACACTAAGCAAAAATTCCTTCCCAGATAGACTCCTTCAGATAATAAAAAAGCTTATTAAACCCATAGCGTTTTGTAACTTCAATTAATATTTTAAATAAATCTCTTCTGCTCAATGAAAATAATTCTTATCAATGTTCCTTTGATTCAAAAATGCACTTCTTGTACACTTTAAATGCGTTAACATTTGATTGTTTTTGTATTCTTTAATCTCCGATTATTATTTGAAGATATTCTGTACACATTTCCATGCAAGTTTGAGTGTTTCCCTTGGTGTTTTGGTGGCTTAATAAGAAACAAAGGAAAACTGTAGTGGAAACGGGGATAGAACCCGGATAATTTTGGCGACAGTGTTTTGTTTTAATAATCTGAGCTACAAAGAACACAATAAATGTCACCTTTCTCACTATATAGTGAAGAACAGGACATATTGTGCACACAATGTACAGTCAGAACCAAAAGATTGTACCTAGTCGTAAATTTTCCTCTCTGAATAACTTTGGAGTGGAAAGTCCGATTTGAGTACGATTTCCTGTAACTTAAAGAGCTGTACGTTGCAGGAAACCGTACTCAAATCGATCTACCTATTCCCAAGATATACTGATGAAAAGTTTGACGACTGGGTACAAATTTTTGACGCTGACTGTACAAAGACACAAAAGTTATCAACAGTTTAAAATGCTATGAATTAAAATAAGTATTTTTCTACGGTACTTACCCATTCGTCTGCGAACCGTGCAGAATGTAGAGAAATTAAAGAGACCTTTCGACAATGGTATTGTCTCCAGTGATCCACTGGTGGGCATTAGCAGTTCCAAGAGCTCTACTTCTGTTAACCCAAACTCGGTACATGTTAAGAAACCAGACAACCGTGAAACAGCCAATCGGCCTAGTTGTTTCTCAGTAACTTCCAACATAACATCTATAACTTGTTCCAGACTCGTTGGTGAACGTGGAACTAGCAATCCTGGACAATCTCTCTGCCATAGTATAGCCTGACAAAGTAGCTTCAAGTACAAGGGAAAAGGAGTCTCCCTACCAGCCTTGTGCAAGAATTGTTTCTGTTCCGCTGTCAAAATGCGATTTTGAGATGCAATTCCTTCCAGCAAAATGTCTTCGACATTCTGTGATGACAATGAGGGTAATTCGATGAATGTATCAGGTGACTTGAACCGTTCTTTTTGCACTGGTGTGAACTTTAGTGCTTCTGGTTTTTCGGCCGTTGAGCAGATTACATGAACGTTGGACGGTAGATTCACTGGAAGCCAACTTAATGCTGCAACAATGTCCGAATCGATTGGATTTAGTCGATGTAGATCGTCAATAATGATCACCAAAAGATTATTCGACTCTTCCACATGTCGAAGAAGTGTTTGAAACCAGTTGTTCACGTACAAGGGATCAAAACTACAATCTTTAGGTAAAAAATCCAAATTGAGCACTAAACACAGATGTTGACAAATGACTCGCAGTAATTCTAGTCCGTAGGCGGAGCGAGGGCTTGCACCAGCAAATCGGATAACTCGAATAACTTTCCTGTCAAACCAGTTTTCACACGATTGGTTAATTGATGATAACAAAGAACTTTTGCCTTTTCCGTGTGTGCTGTGGATTATGATTGGGCCATGGCGTTGTCGTGATTCGTAGGCGGAAAGTACAAGGGATTTTACTTTCTCTAATACTTCTGTATTTCCCCAACACGGTGAGGCTTCGTTGAGATGTTGTTGGCACAGTGCCAGATGGCACAATGCTTCTTGATAAACTTCCTGCAAGAAAAAAAAATAAAGTAATTAGCCTTTTTTCTTTAAAGGTGAATATTTTAGTTGACTCACTATTAAATGTATATAGCAGAGGTGCCATTTTGGTATGTCTTTTCTATGGAATTCTATGGATTTCTGTGGATACTAGTCTATGGTTCTAGTAAATGGAATTTCTCAAATAATCTTCTGGTAGTGCTTATTTTGACGGTTTGAGTATTGCAAATGAGTCAGTCGTTTCTTAAAATATATGGACATAATAGTTTACTATATGAAACACAATGTGTCCACGAGAGAATCCACTGTCCGAGTAAGAAAAAAAAAAAAAAACATTGTCGAAATAAACATGAAGAACAATTAGACAAAAACAGAAGTTAAAGTGACGAGTAAAAGAATTTCCATTTAAATCAATGGTATGTGCATAGAAAGATGGCGAATGTTATTTACATCGTTGAGTTTAACTAATACTTTTGTTTGCTTTTCTATCTCAAATAGATATCTCCAAACACTTAAAAACGACAGAATTTCAAATTAGTGAATTAATTAAATGTGATATAAGAGTGAAATATTCTTGGACATTTTGTAAATATACGGATTGAAATATTCCTGGGGTGTAGCCGTATAAATTGGTTGATAATAAGTAACTTTTAAAACTCTGTTAAATATCTATGCTATAAACGTTGATCTACTGCGAGAAATAGAAACTTTGGCCATCTTGCCAGCGTGGCCATCTATCGGAATAACTCTACCTTATTTTCAAGGAAAATATTTCTTTACATTTTTCCAGAACTTATGGACTCCTTTAACATATAGTGTAATTCAATCTATTGGGGAAGGTACTTGGAAAAGTAAGGGTAAAATTCCGCATGCTGTCCCTGAATTTATCACTGCTCTGCAAATTGTTTTTTACGTAAAGCTTTCAACAATAAATGCATAAATAAAAATAAGTACATATGTATAACTGAATTGTAATATCTATACGGGTTAGATCTACGCGGTTTTAGGCTTACTGAAAGGAAGTTGAATTGTATAATCCTAAATTCAAAGGTTCAATCGAAAATATTATCTTTTCTAACTCTAAAACAATCCCTCAAGGTTCCTCGTACACCAAAATTTCGTTCATATAAACTTCTTCTTTTCTGACAATACAGTATTATTTAATTTTGATTAAACTTCGCTTTTAGCTTTATTATTCGTTGTTCGAAAATTCAGGTAGTATGGTTGTACAAATTTCACGTCTTATTCGAAAATTCAGTAATGATTAAATATTATTAAACTTCGCCTTTGTTTAAAAAAAATACATATTGCTTAGGGTAAAACAGGGTAACTTTTTTTGGAAATCGGCATAAAATTCCAGATAAAAAGTTAATTGTGTGGGTGTGAATGCAACATGCATGTTAATCACATGTAAACATGCATCATACAACACTTTAGGGTAAAAAAAGTATTTTTGTCTTTGTATACTAACATGAAAAATAATCAAAATATAACAGGTGTTTCAGAGGTGCTTATTACCCCGTCTGTGCGGTATTAAGAACACAATGATAAATGTTCGGGGTACTAAGCACACCACATTTATACGTGCATGTTTTAAGAAGCACGAAATCATTAGGATATGAAAGTAATTGCTTTACAATCCCTGCACCAGTACACCGTTTGGTATTTAGGATGTTGGGTAACACAATAGAACGAAATAAAATACAGAACTTCACATTAAAGGCCTTAATGTGTCACCGTTTAGGCCAGGATAATATG
Source organism: Lepisma saccharinum (assembly GCA_022664845.1). Lineage (NCBI taxonomy): Eukaryota > Metazoa > Arthropoda > Insecta > Zygentoma > Lepismatidae > Lepisma > Lepisma saccharinum. The sequence goes on from JAGDQP010004403.1 coordinate 15,323, forward strand.
TAGGAGAGGTTGTTGGAAGGTAGCGCCTAGTTTGTAAGTACAATTCCGGTATTTGTCTGGTGTGACTGAGGAAAATCCCTGGAAAAACCTGTGTGGGTGGGTGGCCACTGGCAATTTATCAATTCCACTGTCTCTGGTATCCACGACAGTCCTACTGGGCTCCTCATTTTTTTCACAGTGGTTTGTCTGATGTTAAAGAAAGGGTTCAGCGTGCCTTAATATCGCATTGCACATCACATTCCTTTTAAATGGCCAATGGCATAGAATTCACTTAGAAATTTTAAAGAAAAATCCATGCTACGCCTACCAGAAGATAATTTTTGCCTCATCTACATGTATGTTTTTACGTAACTTAATTTATTGGAATATATTCCATATTCATGCTGCAGTCACTACTTGAATAATACGAGAAGCAGGGTGTATAATATCCCAGATATGCTTGTGCTAATTACCCCAGCACGTACACATGGGATCTTTTTAATCTCGTCTCATTGTTACCAATGTTTAGGTCTTATGCAGCTCATGAAGTTGACAGGAGGCTTTGTAGTTCATATTAATACTAATTAGTCTTATCTCCTTTTAATGTTAAGTCTGTAAGCTTACTTCAAACTTTCTTCAAGTTGTACTTTAGCTGAACGAATTTGATGTTCCCAGTTTTTGTAACAATATTCACACCTTATGCTATTTTCCTTTCCAAACAGGCAATACGTTTCTTGTACGCTTCATGCTTTATTGGAGACACCTATGAATCATGACATGCTCCTTCAATTGTATCAGCTGGCTAAGAGAAAACAATTCTGGTGTTTATTACCCGGTTTTGCCCTAAGTTTTATTGAACTTCGGTGATTTCTAAAAAAAAAAGAAAAAAAAATGTTTTCTGGATTGGATTAATATTATTTGTGTCCTTTAGACTCAACAATATTTTCTGGCTCGCTTTTCTCATGCTATCTTGAATTTTTGTTTACACGACAAATATTGCCGGCCGGGTGGCCGAGCGGTCTGCGGCGGTAGGCCAACTACTCTAAGGTCCCGGGTTCGAGTCTAGGCATAGCTATGGATTTTAACAGCTAAAGGCGAATCGTGACGGGTTGTAGTCCAAAGTTACTAGACTGGCACCTCTAAAAATAAAGTTTTTACTACAAATCTTGCTTAGATGCCTTTCTATTCGAATATAAACAAGCTTCTTCTGTTACATATTTTGTTGTTTTACAAAGAAAAGCCGAAAATTCAAATTTTTGAACAAAACAACGAAGACTTGATTTAAAAAAAAAGAAGAACTACCGACTATATTTTTGCATTTCAGTTTGAAAACACAGTTTTGCCCATTCGTAGCTAGTGTGTATAGAAAACTAAGTGAGTGATTTCATGGTTGAAGAGTTTAATCGTCTATATTAAATCTACGCCAATCTTTTCCGATTTTTCATTTTGGAAACTAGACACGATGCATATTATGAATTCCAATGATATGAAGGTTCCTCGTTTTCCTCGGGGGTGTTACATCTCCTTATTTTCCACGGATGTTGTTACATTCTTGAAATATTTAAGGAATTACAAATTACTATTTCTTAAAATTTGACGCTACGAAAAAAGAAAAAAACAGAATAAAATTCCAGCAGATTCTCTTCACTTACTGCGAAAGAAATTCGTCTACAGTTCTTGTAAAGAACTTCTCCAACAATAGAGAATATATTACATAGATTATTGTATTTTGTGCATAATAACACTCAACCCCGATTGTAAAATAGAAATCCAGGATAAAACCGATAAATAAAAAGAACACGCCCAAATGTATTAAAAAAATAAACTTTTTAAGTTTGAATCTTGAGTGGTAAAACTCTCAGAGTTTGGTGTTTGACACACACACACTCACAAATAGTGGGTCAAGATTTACAAAATAAGTATAAGTAAGTAGTGAGAATAGAATAAATTAATTTCTTTTCATAAATAATTTTCTTGTATTACTTTTAATACCTGAATAGTTTTATTCCTGCCCTTTATTTCAGGTTCTTCTTCCAGATTTCTACTGATAAGTGTTTGTAATTTCCCAGTGACTGTTTCACGAAATTGATTCAAATACGACTCATGTTCTTCAGCATCTGGATCCAATCCTCCGGGCTTCCACGGAACCCTGAAAAAGAAATAAATAATAAAATAAAATAAAAATAGCATTCGTGGAACAGAATCAATAGTTTCCAGATGACAAAATGCAACAGGTTTTCTTTTCCCGAGTTAACATCAAAAGTGTTTTAAAAGGGGGAGATTTACTTAAAAAAAAAAGGAAATACAAAAGATATTTTTCATGTTAGTGAAACCTAGTTGCACATTGCAAACACAAAAGCTATGTATTATTTGTTTCTTTTTATATCAGGACTTGGCAACAGCTGCTATGTAAAGATATGAACAATACATCTACAGTAAGAAATTTGCTAGTAATTTTATATCTTCTTGGCTTAATTGTCTAGCCCTTAGCAGAAGGTTTTGGATCAGACAGATTTGCTAGGATCATACATAAACTGCTGAGATAGATTCATTAGTTATGTTTGTTGAATTCTTAGAGTAATTCAGGGTAAGGTGCCCCATTAGAAATAATGCCTCAGCTGTCGAAACTTCGCTACTAACAAGTAACACTATTTCAAGTGGACACTCAGATCTAGAATAGATATACAGGGTGTTTGACTAATGCGTACAAAAAATTTAATGAGTACCTGAGATCGAACTAAGAAAAAGTTGATGAAAACGAATGTCGAATATTCAGTATTTTCGGAGCTATAGGCTGCCGAATGGGTGGGAAAATGAACTTCACAGCGGATTATTACGAATAAGAAAAATCTGAGAGTAGGCGGATCAGAAAATATTAGAGGAGGTCACGACTGGGCTATCCAAAAATACATATTTGAAAATTCTACAAGCAGGGCGCAAGGGATTCCCCAAAGGAGCCAAGGATGTCCCAGAAATTCTTCCTGAAGGCTCCACATCGTTATGTCTGAACACTAATGTCCGTCGGCGAGATTTCTCCAGATGGAATGGAATGGAAATGGTAGCGGTCATTGTCTCTGCTAAATGTATCCCGGCGATCGCATTATGTGATAAGGAAAACGTGAACATTCTGAAAACCTTATTTTCGTCCTGAGCGAGACACAAACACGAGCCATTTCTCCTGTGTTTATTTCGTGTTTGTGATCGTAGCTACTAGTCTTCACCAAGCAGTTATGCTATTGCGTTTTCCGTCTGTTAAGTAGGACAACCAACAACAAATGAAGTCTTGCCCTTGGATGTGAAAATTCAGTCTTTCCCGATTTCAATTTCAACATTATAAGGTATCATACTCAGCCTTAAAAATACGGAGAGAATCACATGATTATATTCTTTCAGGATATTATGTACTTTCCATCAACTGGATTTGAAACATTAACCTTCCTTGTTTTTTTTTCAACTTCATGTTATTTCGATGGATGCATTACGTTTTGTTCCATGAATTTTTCATTGCTAGTTCATTTTAGTCAATAATAATATGGACGATATTTGGTTCAATAAGCTATACTGTTCTAAATGCTGACAAGGTACCATGGTCCAGCCGGGATTCTTCACCCAAGCACCGTGACATGCGCACTACGCACCCGACAAACGAGGTCGCCTTTTACCGTTCGCTGCATCTGCTATTCACATAATCACCGCAAGTCCACTGAGAAATGAGACACTATCTCGTTTGTGACAAACAATCTAACTGCTCATTGAATTGTATTACTCACACTCCTGACAGTTATGTAATCCCGCATGATTTTATACATCACTTGCATACGGAATCTACTTGTAATATCGACATGAGGTAAACGAAATATTGTTACCTGTCTAGAAGTCGTCTGATTTATGTTGTTTTTGACCCAAAATCCCTTAATTTTTGGAGGGGAATCGCTTGCGCCCTGCTTGTAGAATTTTCAAATATGCTTTTTGGATAGCCCAGGTGTGTCTTTCTCCATTATCTTCTGATCCGCGTATTCTACGATTTTTTGTATTCGAAATAATCCGCTCTGAAGTTCATTTTGCCATGTATTCGGTAGCCTATAGCTCCGAAAGTACTGATTATTCGACACCCGATTTTATCAACTTTTTCTTAGTTCGATCTCGAGGTACTCACCCTTAGATTTTTTGTACGCATTAATCAAACATCCTGTATACTGTATATTTTGTATCAGCATAAAAAACTAGGTTTGTGTGTCAAAGATTAGAATCCATTGTCCAGTGGGTGAAGAGCAATGGGCGGAAAAAAAATAGTAATAGCATTGTTTGTGGTACGCCACTTATGAATTCATTAGTGGCGTACCACAAACAAAGCTATTACTAAATTTTCTCGCCACTTTCTCTTTAGCCACTGGCCAACAGCACCTAATCTTTGACACACGAACTCAATTTTTAATACTGATTTTAAGTATATTGATTTTAAAATACTGATTTTAATTATGTATATATATATATTATTGATGTCAGAAGGTCTCATTTACCAAAGTGCAGGGAACCAGACACGGAACGTTAACCAAGGGCCTCGCCATCTACGAGATGGTGGCTTGTAGAAGACGCTAGACACAGCTGGTGTGCTGGCCTAAACCTGACGCCCACCCATTAATCCTTTGATGCGTGGTTCTGACAAGGGTGGGCCAGGGCCTGGGCCTACAGATGGCAACTAGGAGTCGGTTGATGAGTATCCGAATGACAGTGAGAAGGCGAGTTACTGTGAATGTCTGATAGAGCGCCAACGCTATTTATACAAGCTCTTAGATTTTGCGGAATGCATTCCTGAATTCTTGCATTCCATCGTGTCTGGCTCGTGAACATTGGCGGATCTTGAACTCTACCTCAAAGTGAGACCTTCCTACGTCAATATTTGAGATTTTAAATATTATTCCAAATAATTAAATATTTAATAATGCACAGCCATATTCAATCCACTACTGGATGAGGCCTCTCCCGGAGGGAGGAGGTGGTCTACTGTTCCCACGCTGACCAGACGTGTTGGGAGAGGAGAGCTGAAGCTCTCAACTGTGATCGCTATGTCTTTATTCAGGTAGGTCCCCAATTGGCCTCACGACGCTGGATGGACGCCGCACAGGCAACACCATCTGGAGTACTGCAACGGTCACCCGTCCAAGCACTGACCAGACCCAGAGCTGCTTGACTTCGGTGATCTTACGGGAACCGGTAGACCAGCTCGGCTAGTGTTATTATATATATTAGTGTTACTTGAAACGCCCAGAGTGCATCGCAGGTCAATTGTAGTTTTTAGTTATAGACTGAGTGATGCAAGAGACAGATTACCTTATGTGTTTTCTTCGATCAAAAGTAGAACATTATGAAAAGTTGTTTGAATCAAATTTGTTATTTTAATTTCGGGGCTTTGTCGCTTAAAACTAACAATATACTAGTTAGTGAATGGTGTTGGACAATTCTTCTGCCGTTCTAGTCCGTACTTCAGCAACCATACTTTGCAAAATCTCTCCTGGAGCAAAATAATAACAATAATACATTTTTAAAGACATATTTTTCTTAAGCAATTCGTACTAAAAAGTAAAATATTTTTGTTTATGCATGACTAGAAGGGAAAAACATGGGGCTCCCTATCATATACAGTCATTTTATAAATTCTTGAATTCGCGCGCCATGCTTTTCTTTTTAGTCATGTATAAACAAAATTATCTTTTACTTTTTAATACTAATTGTTTAAGAAAAGTTTATCTTTAAAATATATGATTTTTTTCGAGTTGTTTCGGTGTTAGGATACTTTTTCTAAAGTAAATATTTTGCAACCCAAATCCTTAAGTGTTCTATAACCAACCAAACGATAGATAGTTGCAAGATTGCATTTATTTTAGGATAAAGAAGTCCATATTAAAAAATAGACTTTCAAAATATATAAATATATGAGAGTAACAATGGAATATTGTACTGTCATCCGACTTACTTTGCTGTGGAAAATTTTATCATTGTATGGCGTCGGGAAATGAGTTAAATTAACGTTGCAAGATTTGAGGATACCATGAACCACTGTGAACTAAAAAAAAAAAAAAAGAATGTAGAAAAAATTGGCCCGGTCAAGGTGCCTCTCGTGTCAAGATTTTTAAGTGGTGCTTTTTGATAGGTTAAGTATACAGAATTTTCATGCATGTAAAGAATAAAATCTTTATGGTATCTTCTTACAGAATTTCATTATTCAAAATGTAATTTCATATTTAATTACCAAAGCAGCTGCCGGTAAACGCCTTCGAAACACTATTTACAGCACACCGGAACTAAAGTAGTACTGCACATGCGCATTCTATGACGTCAGGGACGTATGACGTACTCCTTCAAGACATACTCTGAATTTGAATTTAATGTTTTAAGACCTTTAGGCAACTCAGGCTCACGCCAAATTCAAGACATATATTATTAGTGATTTGAAATTAAATTTCTAAAAGCGATACTGAACTGACTGTTGCCAATGAAACTTTCATGAATATATGAAGCCAGGGAGCGGAGAGGACACTTAATCTCGTTTGCCCACTCAAAGTCTAAAGCAATATGGACCACATTCGTAGTTCTGAGTTTTTTACGCTTGATATCACTGAGCGATCAGTTGTTTTATTTATGTATTAATTCTTAAAAAAAACCCGTAAATATTACTTGCAGTATTTTCTATTATATGAAAAATACGATATACTTTTATACGAATAACTAAGGAATTAAGACTTAAATTTTTAAAAAATCGGGTCGATAAGAAGCGTATAAAACTGAGTTAGAACTGAAAATTTGTTTCACATTTGATTAGACTGAAAGTGGACAAACGAATTTAAGTATTTGCTCTGGCATCTATTTTTCGACACTAAGCAGTCACTCCAGTATCGTTACGTAGAGCTCCATGAAATATACTAAGAAAAAAACAATAGGCTACAGGAATAAAGAAAAAACAAATAAATAGTAATAATATTAGAAATAAATACTTAGTATAGTAGTAGTTTTATAAAACAAAACATAATTAGTTTTAAAAGTCATTTATAAATCTAAATTTGACGTCACTCTCTATAAAATTACATTCTATGATAACATTATCTGTTTGGTTTTTCTTTATTTCTTGTGCCTTCTCCAGTCTGTTTAAAATTGCTTTTGGGACTTGACTTACGTGAAATAAGCCCTATTCTCGTTGGGTAGAGATGCGGCTAGCCTGTCCCGGAAGCTCTTAAGCTGTTTCCGGTAAATCGCACTGGGCTTTCCCTGGATCGGGTCAATATCTTGGAACTTCGCATCTCCCTCATCCAATTTCTCCCAGTCCCTGATAACGGCGACGATGTGATGGGCTGTGCCTGGGGCTAAACCTGCAAAGAAGAAAAAAAATGAGAAAAAGAAATACACAATAGTTTTCACTAGTTTCTTTTCTGCAGACTTCACTCTCCTTCATTTTATGAAAAAGAAATGTAAACAAAACAAGATGGAATATTTTGTTGTTTGAAGTTCAAATTCACTAGATCATATATTAGAAAAACGTACGTACAAATGAGTTGGCTTTTTGTTTAAGACATTGTTTTTTTGCATTTAGACAGACTCTCATTGGGGAAAGGGATAGATAATATGGACGGAATATTTTCTTTCAGAGAGTTCGTGCATGTTTTTACACAAGGAATAAATATTACACTATAATGTATACGCAGCTAATGGATACTTCTGAACTATAACATTGACAAAGATCATTATGCGTGGCAGTGCATGCAGCCAAGTTCTACGCGTCACAAAACGTCAGCACTGAAAGAAACATGTTATACAGGAACAAGAGTTTTAGGCGAAATCTGCGATTTCGAGGCCCCCTAAGACAAGAGATGTTAAAGATAGGAATATGAGCTTTCAAAGTTACGGAGATATGGCAAATATGTGCAGGTGTGCAAAATTTCATATAAGTAGCTTGAAGCATATTCGAGATGTGGACCCCTGAAATTGCGTACTTTAGGCTTACTGATTCATACACTCACTCACTCCCCACATTGTTTAGGGTGTTCGGGATAAGCCATAAACATGAAATTTTGCATGAAGGTGGAGGATATTAAATAGGTAAAGGAAAAATTCCGACATTTTGGAAAAGTCGCCATCGTTTATTCAAAATGCCCGCCAAATGTAATGCTTCAAAGAATACACGGTTTAATTGGTCAGACTAGAAAACCGAAATTTGGTGCGAAGGTACATTATCACTAGTAGATTCAGAAAATCTTGACAATTGTTGGAAAAGTTGCCATCTTGGATCCAAAATGGCCGCCAAAACGAAATTTCCATAGAATACACAGCCTAAATGCCTGGAGCTAGAATAACTAAATTTAGTACGACAGTACATAATTATTAGTGAATTAGAAAAATATTACAAAATGTCTCCAAAGTCGCCATCTTCGATCCAAACTGGGGACCTTATAAATCCATTTTCCACACCGTTTGAGCTAACTAACTAACTAACTCTATGGCTTATGGAACTCGCAAGTTCATCGCCGCAGTAACAAACGTTCGCCATTGGATTCTATCCTGGGCAGTATCAAGCCAATTTTCATCACGAACACCTACTTCTCGAAGATCTCTTCTAATATTGTCCTCCCATCGACGTCTCGGTCTTCCCAATGGCCTCTTTCCATCGGGCCTTCCAACCAGGATAGAATATAATCTTCGTTTTTCCCCCATCCGAGCTACATGCCCTGCCCATCTTAGTCGTCTCGATTTCATTATTTTTACAACATCTGGTGAATCGTACAGTCCATGGAGTTCTTCATTATGCAGTCTCCTCCACTCTCCAGTCATCTCGTCCCGTTTCGGACCATATATCTTTCTCAAAACCTTATTTTCAAATACACGTAATTTATGTTCATCTGCTAGGGTCGTACTCCAACTTTCGCAACCGTAAAGTATTACCGGCAGAATAACCGTTCTGTATATTTTTAATTTCAATTTCCTTGATATTAATCGCGATGTTAGAAGTTTTTGGACTGAGTAGAAACATGCGTTCCCCGATACTAAGCGACTTTTTATTTCTTCCGTGACCTCATTTTTGCTTGTTACGTATGCTCCCAAGTATTTAAATTTGTTTACTTTCTCTATGACCTCATCCCTAATTCTTATGTTTTCAATTCCTTCATTCCCTGTGCTTCGGCTTGTTATCATGTATTTTGTTTTATCTATGTTTACCTGTAGACCTATCTCATCGCACGCTTCTACTAAGACATCGGTGTTGCTTTGTAGTGCATCTATATCGTCCCCTATTAAATCTACATCATCCGCGTATACAAACAGTTGATTCAAACCATTCAGTGATAGTCCCTTTTTGTCCCCTTTAATTTTTAAAATCGCATATTCTAACGCGAAGTTAAACAGTAATGGTGACAAGGCATCGCCTTGTTTCAATCCGTTGCGAATCTTGAAACTGTCTGACATATTATTACCTATCCGTACTCTGCTTATGGGGTCGCTGAGACACATCTTCACAGAGATAAGAAATTTGGCATAAAGGTGTATTATCAAGAGTAGATTAGGAAAATATTACATTTTTAAAAAGTCGCTATCTTGGATTCGAAATGGCCTCCCAAAACCCATTTGCCTTTCAAACCACTGAAGCTAGAGAAATGAAATTTGGTATGAAGATGTGCCATCACGAGTAGGTTACAATAAATGAAAAAAAAAAAAAAAATAGGAGTGCAGCCCTCCGGGGGTATGAGGAAAATCTGCACCATGTAGGCGCATTCCCCCGGAGAGTCTGGTTGCGGTAAAGGGAGTGCAGTCCCCCAAAACTCCCCAAGTTGGGGGGTGCAGCCAGCCACGAAATTCCGGAGGCAGCACCCCCAGCGAAGCGAGTATATATATTATACACCTACAAAAAACTGTGAAATCCAAGCAAAAACACCAGAGGTGCAAAAGGTTCTTCAGCCCTAAAAGGTGGTGAAATGGAGGACGGATGAGCCACGTTCCTTGGCGGCAACATGTAAGAGGAACACAGGAACTTGGCACGAGGTGGCAAGGTTCATGATCTTCAAACCATAAGGCTGGTGGCGGCCCTAAAACCCACTACCACTAACCTAAGGCTCGAACATAAGTTCCAGTGTTCCTTTTACATGCTGTCGCCAAGGAACTTGGCTCATCTGTCCTTCATGGACTGAAGAACTTGGCTGAACCTTTTGCACCTCTGGTGATTTTGCTCAGATAAAAATCACTTGACACAGAACTTACAAATCAGATTTTCCTCCTGTCTTCTGGTTTTGAAGAAGAACACGTTTGCACAGAATGGACATTTCCGTTTTCACCGTCCTTATATATTTTACAATTTGTTTGTGTACATCAGCTTAAATAATATACAATGTTTTTTCCGTTACGTAGAAATATAGCATGAAATACAGATAATTCAGTCTCCTAAGTCATACAACGAAGATCATCTTCTGATTGGTTTGACGTAATCAATTTGTACTATTTCCGTAGCTATATGCTTCTCCCTATGTTATGTTCCTTATTCAGAAGTTTGAAGGCGAAAAAACAAGAAAGAGAAAGAACATTCACATCATCACTTAACGAAATAATTGATGTACAAATTTGCAGAACACACTCCAATAACTTAAATTCCAAAACATGTTTTTAATAACAGAAATTGCTCGAAACAATGACAGGGGTCAGTCTTAACTTGCTGTTCTCTTCTTATTGCTAGTTTATGTCAATTTTGATGTTTTGACAATGTGGCGCACTTGGTTAGCGCACGCAACGCTTAACTTTTTATATTTTCACCCAAAGATGTTCGAATCCTATCAAAGGCCGTGCTTTATTTGACTGCACGAAACACAAGAGTAATTTCAATGTAATAGTTTCAATTTACATTTTTGTTTCTTACATGCTTTTATTATTGTTTTTACAATGACATATTAAAACTATTCAATATATTCACGGGCTAAAGTAGTACGTTAAATTGTTAACAGATGGCAGTAACGAACACTATTAATTCATATGCTTTTAAGTTATTGAAAAATGCTTCACTAGCATTCATTAAAAAAAGAGGTAATTATTTTTAAATACAAGAGTTCTTAAGAGCATTATTAGAAGATATCTTATAATTTAATCATGAAAAAAGAGCTGCTATAAATTAGAGTTCAAGCTACCAAAATATCAATATCTTAAAGAAGTATTGAAAGTAAAAATCAATTTTAAATGAATAAAACAAACTAAATGATGTGTTAAGGCATACAGAAACGCTATTCACCACTTATACTATTTCTTTCGATCCATTTTTGCTCTTTTTAACAATACTAACAAATCAAATACCATCTGTATGTTAATGACAAGCAGTCGGCAGATTGATTACGTCATAACATGGCGGCGTCCCATTAAGCGCAAGACTGAGACTGTTTCGAACTAAGGCTGTATTACTCTTGGTAAATGCATCACAGAAAGAAAATAAAATGTTTTCCGTAGTCTACTTTAACAGAAGAATTTTTTTATTTAAATAAAAAAATACTATCGGAAATGTCCATTGTTTTTTAAACACATGGCAAAGTTCAAACATACATTAAATATACTTAGCACCAATTTAATAAAATATTTTAATCCAGAGACATTTCAATACACTAATTAGGCTTGATTTTCATGTACATGTTAGTCGTGTGTCTTGTTTGCGATTTATATGATTAGCCGATATAAATACTTAAATACGTGCTTCAATTGGTTACTCAGTGAAATCGCACACGAAACATATGTATAGCGAGTGCATGAAAAGTCGGTCTAACTTTACAAGTCATCGATAAAATAATTCCAGATAGTGAATTCGCATTATCTCGGTTGTTTCCCGCCACCTGATGTCAGTTCAGCCGAATTAGGAAAGAAAGAAAGAATGTTAGTAAGCCATGCGCACGTTTTTAATCTATTGAGGACCAATAAGGTGAAGTATCAGCTGCTCCGTGCCTTTTTTTGGTTTTTGAATCGAATGGAGAAGAAAAAATAAACGCAAACTAGAATTAGACCTATTTCATTTCTAGTTTGGCTGGACTGACACCAGGTGGCGTGAGAAATATTAAGAACTGATTTCGCTCTGTCATTTTTCTATCTTTGCCTCATAGAGTAACATGGCTTGAGATGAAAATGTTTTATACATAGAGTTAGGAATAGAAGAGAGTTGGCGTGAGGCTGTTTTCTGGGCGAGGGATGAGAAGCCAAGAGACGGAATGGACGAGGCATTTCCACCACATTGACTGACCCCATATTTAGAGGCCCTCGATACCTAGTATTGCCTCCTTGTTGTTTCTTATGGGAAGAGAAAGTTATTAATGAGAAGTGCATATGCCACATGAAACATTTAAAATAGCTATCGTTATTCGAAAAAAAAAAAACAGCTATTTCTAAGCGAGTTGATAATTGAATAATGCTTGAAAATGTCCCAGAGTGTTGTGTTGTACATTGTAATCACACGACAGAAACGTGCGTTTCGAAAAGGTGTCTGACACACAAACTTGGTATAAAAGGACTCTGTTGGGGCCACACAATATGGCTGCCGCTAACCGTAAATTTGGCTTCATGTGACGTTATGAAAGTTTTCTCTATTCTATTCTATACTCTAAGGTTTCTCCAAAGATCTGTTTTCGAGCGTACTACTAGGTGAAATCTACTACATTTTCCCAGCCTTTCGAGAATAACGGGTCACCGGGTCTATGCTTGGGACCCAGTGACTCGATTTGGACCCAGTGATCCAGAGGGCAAAGCAGAGTTTTAAATTATTTTCTTATTATATACTATATTGCGTTGAATAGTGTTTGTTTCCGGGGTGACCGGGAGGGTAACATGCGTAGGACCAAACACAGCATTGGACGAACACCGGCATTCGATCAAAATACGTTTTTAGCCTGGGGTGTTGGTTGTATGCTGATTCGTGCTGATACAGAGACTGTTGTCGGTCGTACAAACTGTTGATCCCCGACCTGGAATTGGTGTATCCCCCACCCCAAGAGCACAAAAAGTTTATAACAATAGTACTTAATAACATATGGAAAGCACAAAAATACCCCTGGAGGTGTGTAACTTCCCCCTCAAAAAGGCTATTCTGGGTAAATCTGTGATTCTAAAACATGATAATATTGATTGCTCCAAGCAACAGGAACAATACAAAGTCAGATCAGATCAGATCAAGACAGAGGTATCAGATAAAGATTGGACCACCGACCGGTTCAATTAGATCATCGGGTATCCGGGTCACAGAGTGAGTCTGATGATTTCGGTCAAGACTGGGTTACAGAATCAGTCGGGCAAGATCGGACATGATCGGGTCAGTCGGTTATTCATGTCAAGTTTCGGACCTGGTTCTCTATATCTGGGTCATCAGGTAATCGAAAGTGATCCTGTTTCGGGTCTGATAGAAACTTGGCAGCAAAAAAAAAAAAAAAAAAAAAAAAAAAAAAAAAAAAAAAAGGTTTATTTACCAACAGTTATTGTAGCAGAAAACCAAATGAACGAATAGAAAATTGCCTGTTATTTTTATATTTTTTTTTTTAAATTTCATTCCTGACAAAAAAGAGAGGAGAGAAAAATATTCAAGGAACATTAATTAGACCATCATTAGTCATGCTTTATTTTCATATTTCTGAAGAAAATGAAAAATGTAATACTGAATAGGTCATACGGAACAAACAACCAAACCAAGTAAAGAAAAACACAACACTGTTTACGACGTCATACAAAAGAAGAAAAGAGAAAATTTCAACACTCCCTACGTTATACAAAACAAACATACAAAGAAAAAAGAAAAAAGCGAAGTTCTGAAATGAATAGCGAAGCTTTCGTTATTATCCTTAAATTTACCATCTTCAAAAGAATTTTTTTTTCTTTCCCGTAGACTACACAAAACTCAAAGGAGGATACGAAAGAAAAAGACGAACTCTACTTAGCAATTTATCTGATGAACGAAGGTCAAGTAAATTCTCTCAGAAAGCAGAGATTTTCTCCTGATGAATTCCTGTCGCCTGAGGAAAATACATGAAGAAAATAAAACAAAATGAAGGCTATTTTAGATACAGGGTGAATTAAATCCAAACGACAAAATTTTGCAAACAATATAAATCACTTTAAAGAGAGCTGAGCAGCCTTAAAAAGATAAACTATTTTATTCAAATGTTCTAGATCAAGGGTTCTCAATAAGTGGCACGCGGTCCATATCCGGACTTTGATGTTAGCCTGCCATGCAAACACGCGAGACTGGACGACCTGTGTTCTGATCTCACTTCAGACTTCTATCTTTTTTCTTTTACTCCCAGTATCCATGAAAAACTGAATATGCTTGGATTTAGGCTTGAACAGCAAGTGTTGTAAAGACATATACAAGCGCTCTATCCGCCTGTCGACAACTTTCAACTCAGAAACTACTAGAAGTGAAAAGGCAGTTGAGATGTCGTCGGAAAAGCTACTTCAAATTTGTATAGATTATACACATCGCAGGGGCGGGTCCGGAGAAGAGGGGCGGGCAATTTGTACCTTAGAAATTATTACAGCTTAGAAGTAGCTTGAAGTGGCGTTGGAAAGGTCTCAGCGAGGTTAAGTTCAAACCCGTATCATACATCCAGATCACAGGAGCGGGTTTTAATATACGAGGATTGGTGGGTGATTTTCAACTCAGGAACTAGAAGTTCTAGAAAGGGGTGGAGGTGTTGTTGAAAAGGTCTTCTCGCCGCAATTTTCCCAACAGAACATCCAATTCAAACAGGATGTTTGATGTTGAAGCCTGGTAATAACATATACACAGGGCACTGTATTATTTGTTTATTAGTCAGGTTTTTGGATCTTTACAGGCACCTAGGTTACCTAGTTTTCACGAAGAATTTTTCACAGTATATACAGTTTAATCAAAATTGATGCATCCAATGCAAAGAAGCATATGAGGTAGCGTATACTCATTGATATGAAATTCTAATGCAAATACGACATGACGTCATGATAACTAACCAAATTACATTGGATTCTCGTACAGTAATACATCGCATCGCAGTCTTCTATTTTTAATTACATAACAAAATCTAAGACTGAAAGATTGATTCAGAGAGGAATTAAATCTTAAGTGTTGAGTTCTATCATACCAAGTTCGAAGCAAATTGCTCGAATCGTTGTTACATGACGCGTGAATGTAAGTCTTATAAACTGAACCTTGTTATCAAGGAAACGGTCAAACAAATGAAAGTTCTAGTGCGGCTGGAACATAAGAGATTGTTTACTGTATCAAAATACCTATTTTCGTGGGAATAGCTTCAGACAAGCTTAAATTATATATTCAAATTAGATGTACCAATTTAGGAGAAAAATTCCAATGGATAATTTCATTAGTTTCTGTTCCAACTTTCATGTACGTATATACGAACAGTTAGGTGAAAAGTGTGAGAGAAAGAAGACACATGGAACTCCTAGGAACTCGAATTGAAAAAGGCTAATTATTTTCTGTATTAACTGGATCTATGAGCAAAGCAGGCTCGAGAGTCGTTCGAACTGTTCCTGCGAACAGAGCGCCACAATTTTCGGGGCGCCAAACCTTTCGAGTGCGAGAGTATCGTATGATTTCGGAAAATTAAATTACTATTTCTGAGGGCGCATCAAAAATTTGGAACAGAGCACCGATTGACTCAGAGCCGGCTTTGTCTATAAGCATTACTATTACTACCAGAGCTAAAATCGAATTACTCTTAATGACCTTATGACCCGGTCTGACCCAGACATAGATGACTCAGTGACCCGGACATAGGTGACCTGGCGACCAGGTCCGAAACTTAACCCCGACTGACTCGGTCTTTACCGGAATATCCCAACTGAGTCGTTAACCCGGTCTTCATCCAAATGACCAGAACGACTCCCTAACCCAGCGATGCAATGAACGAATCTTAAGCCAATTGACTTGGTGCCCCTGTTTGACCTGTTCCAGTGGCTGGAATCAATCAATATTGCTATTTGTTCGATTCACAAATTCTTTTAGAATACTATTTCCGAGGAGGAAGAGTGGGGAGTTATTTGCACACCCCCGGGGGCATTTTTTTCTTTCCGAGGATATGCGACTATTTCCATATGTTATTACTATTGTTACGAACTTTTTGGCGATGTATTTTCGTGCTCTGGGGGTTAACCCCCCCCCCCATTCCCGGTCACTTCTGAAAGAAACACTGTTAAAACGTATTGAAAACTCTGGGTTACCGGCTCGAAATAGGGTCACCAGGTCAGATCGCGTTCCAAGCATAGTAGTAGTAGTAGTAGTATCCACGTTGATTATTACTCCACGTTTTTGCCGATTTATTTGTCGTTCGTTAAAACAAAGTTAACAGACTGACATTGATAGTCTCGTGATCAAGATAGCTATAAACCTATAACTTTGTTTTTCTGTCCTGGTTTATTTTCTACACTCCATTTTTCCCGTTTGCTGTAAATAAAACTCAGGAAACTGGAACGCAAAATTGGTTCCAGGATTTCTTCTTTAACTCTTGAGAAGTATCTCCTCCGCATATAATGGAGAACAAAAAGCCAGAAGAATAGAGATAAATTAACTAATTCCTTCTTTGACTTTCTCATTTTCCTCTGGATTTTTATCTGTTGACTGTTCTCTTTTTAAGATGGAACAACTATTTGCTCTTCTTCCGTAGATAGAACCCAAAGAGAGGTAAGTTCAATTTCTTCATTAACTCCAGTGGCAAATACAAAGAGAACTGAGGCAGGCTACATTTTGCCTAGACCAAGGACACAACGATATTACTTTGTTCTCTTTTTTTCTAGCTTTTAACTAATCTACTTGCTTTTGCTAATGCTAAAATTTGAAAACGGAAGTTGAAAAAAAAAGGAATGACAATAAAAAGTATTAAGTCTTCTGAAATGCTTACTTGTCATCAATGTTGCTAATTCAGCTATTCTGTAACTATATCTAGTGATTTTTTTTTTAAATTGCTAATCTGATTACCAGAAATTATTTTTCGTAGTCTTTTTTGTAGTCTAGCTGTTAGGGTCGGTGACTTTGAGTCCTACCACCGGATATTCAGACTTCGGTTTTCCACCACCTGAAATCGTGTCACCGGTCCAAAACTTGACTTGAATGACCCAGTGATCCGTTTCAGCTCGGATCTAAACAAATATCCTGTCTCCATTCTTAGGAACGGAAAAGTACTCGGCAGTGAACGTCATCCTTGATGCATCCTTGGGCTCACACTACCACTCAATGAGCTGTTCATACTAAGTAAAATAACTACAATTATACCTTTTCCATACGTAGAATTTAGTAGTTATTTGCTCAGGATGTAGCCGGGAAACGTTATTATTTTACAGGAACTTTTCCCATTTTCGGAAGTTTTGTTCTAGGTATTTTCTCGCCGTAACAAAATAACGGGTTCACAGGCGACTTTAGCCTTTGCGGGGCTCTGGGTAATGACTCATCACGGTGCCATATGAAATCACAATAAACAAAAGCCTACATAAATACATACAATTGTGTGTGAGCGTGTGTGCGTTTGCATGTATGTGTATTTGCTTGCAAAAAATTATTTTCTTTACCGCAAAGCCTAACTTCGGGTGAATGTGATCCCGAAGAATTGTTATATCGGAAATTCAGGTATTGATTTACAAGAAATAAAACTGATGTAATAAAATACAATATCGTACAATTGGGAGTCCGAATATTACCTATAAATAAACAAGCACAACTTTACAATAGTAAAGCAAGTATTTTTATAGTAGTTCAAAGCTAATTCTATTACTTTTCTTGTTGCTAAAACCTTCAATCAAATCGCTGAAATCAAAAGTAGATGCAAAGTCTTTTTCTATTGGTACAAGAGCGAGAGCAGGCAACTGGTCCTTAGATAAGTCTTGATGAGCTTCAGTTTAGAAAAACTCCTCTCGTCAGACCCAACAGTAACGGCCCGCCCGTGCCTAAGGCCGCCATTACCGGGTGCCCTTGTCCCTTTTTACTATCATCTGTTAGCAATGCCGTTATCATATTGTTGTGCCGGTAGCTCTAGGTTCGGTTCCGGTTCACGACAACTTTTCTTTTTATATTCTTTCCTTTTCCCTCCTTGCTGGTTTTGCTTCCTAACCTAAATTCGCTGAAATAGGTTAAGTAAAATTCAGGCTAGTCTTCTTTAAATCATACACGAAGGAAACAACATACAATTTAAACATTTCACGGACATGGGTTAGAAAAGTCAGGTTAGTTTTCTTATTCTTTTTGTTTATACGGGATGAAAACATTGCAAAACAGTATTAAATATAAAATAAATATCCTCTCCCTTTGCTGATTCACTCGCTACGCTGCTGTTTAGCACCACAAATTGTCCCGTGTTTTGCTACGGCGAGACGCGCGTATTTTAATCATCTTGACCTGGCAACACTACTTGTCATTCTCCTCCCATAACTTTCAAAACTCTTCACAGTCCGGAAAAGAAACCAAACCGTTAGAAATTGCATCAAACTTTTTTTTTTCCTCTTTCGATGTTGTTACGCCATCCCCCTCACCCCATAATCTTGTTAAGTCTTTTCATGTAGTTAAACATGACAGACACAAACTTATTTTATCTCACACCTTATCTTGATTGAGAAGAAAATGGTAAGTGGCGCCACCATTGTCTCTACCTAAAAAAAGGACACGTTGCTCCCTCCTCTCAAAGGCACTCTGGCTCTTGTCCAAAAGAAGGAACAATGAAATATTTTTATCTGAGACCCACATTTTTGGCATTTTGGTACTTCTGTCGTCCTTTGAAAACGTTCTTTTCAAGTGTTCTCCCCTCCCTCTCACCTTCGTTTCTGATTCTATGGTTATGTTATTTTCGTACCATCTTTTCCCATTTATTTTCCTTATCGTGACTATGATAACAAACGAATACCCGTTTCTAAAAGAAAAACTACCTTAAGTTTTATTCTTTACAGATAAAAACTTATATATATATTATTTCAAAGAGAATGGATGTTACGAGCACACACTCAAACCTGATTTGGGGAAAAGTGAACTTAACGTACGTAAACAAAAGTACAAAAGTGTAAATTGAAATTGTCTCATACAGTTACGGAATTTATGCATATCTTTTCGAAGTAAACTACGGGGCCTGCCAATAAAGTTCACGAACTCGTGGTAGTGAGATCGCTTTCGCGACTCTTCGTTGAACATTACTATGGTTCCCTTCAAAGTACAGATCACTTTGGGAATCGAATCGTTCTTAGCGCTTAGTCCACGTAACAGACCAGTTGAGAAATGGCCTTCAGAGTTGCCGTTCTATGTTTCTTCACATAATCAATCATCACAATGATGTTTTTCATCATTTTCTTCATCTTTGGGAACGCACAAAAGTCATTAAGGGTCTGGCGAATGGACAGGGTACACCAAACACAGTGATGTTTTTACTTGCCAGAAGTTACACAAAGACAATACCATCCTACTGGTACAATTTTTTGCACACATCTTGTTCATGCTACAATCTTCAGTTAGGAAAGCACAGAAACCACTCAGAAAATGTCTCCCACACGTCCACGATTGAGCAGTGAGAACTCGATGTCCTCAAAGCATGCTGGCGTATTTATACAATGTTGCCACAAGCGCACAGCGAGATCAACTTGAATACAATTATCTGAATTATGAACTACTTACCTAGGGCGTATATGAATTGCTGTTCCACAGCAGATTGAAGAATTCTTCGGAATTTACTCGGCGTATTATGATTCTCAGATTTTACAAGGTGTCTGGCTGCAGCTTGCATTAACCTCTGTAATTCATCAAATGCTTGTGTCCAATCCTCTGCTGTACTGTCACATGATTCGACCTGTCCAGTATCCCTGATAAAGAAAGAAAGAAAGAAAAGCATATAAGAATACTAGTTATTTTCTGTATAATAAGCAAAAAAAAAAATATATATATATAACGGTAGTTTCATTGGCTTTATGAATCTATAAAATAAATAGAGTTCGTTACATTAGTTCCCTTTCTTATTTAAAAAAAAAAAATACACTAGTTCCCTTTCTACTTCGGTTGCGGAGATGATTCGATTGAGTTCTGACAGGAAAAGTGTTTTGACCGAACCCCTTGCAAAACACAACTTTACCTTTGTAGAGTCTTCTTTCAGAGAAATAGTCCAAAGTTGAGTTGGGTGAAATGCTATCGAAAAAAATAAATTTGTCAGTTCTTGATAGCTTTAATGCCTTATATATTTAGTATAAAACTTTTGTTGATGGTGCGGTTACAGCTGTATGGATACCAGTGTTGAATGTTGACTGTGAGCGTTTCTTTTGTGTTTACAAACAGATTTAAAGGTGACAAACCCTACGCTGTGTGTAAACACGCTGGAGAGCATAAATAAAATGTAAGTAGGAAAACACGAAAAATAAATGTTATGTCAATTACTTAAGAAATATTACTTATACTTTTTATTTATACTCTTACATTCTCTAATTTCAATCAAAAACACTCAAGAACTTTTACCATGAACTCAAGAATTTTACTAACTTTTAGTCAAGAATTAAGCTAATGCCTAGTCAACTTATAACTTCCAGGGTATATATCTACTTATAACTTTATCAGAACCGTATCCTCAGAAGCGTACTTTCTCCACCTCTATTTAAACACCCCTCCTGACGTTTTTCCGCCCCTCTCATTTTTGGAAAGTAGTGGTCGATTTGCCGGAGATTTCCACTGGTGCCTGGGGATTTTATCCACGGTTGTTTATTCCGAATATCACCCCAAGCAGGGAATGAATCTTTGTATTTCTACGCAAAGACGGTAGTAGGTAAAAACTTACAAACAATCACTAGGTTTTGGAACTCTCCTTCTTAATTTATAACAAATTAAACATTGCTGGAAGGTATCCTAGAACTCCTAGGATCTTCTCTTCTCTTCTCTTCTCTTCTCTTCTCTTCTCTTCTCTTCTC